>CAJQUW010004042.1:0-187500 GCA_907163375.1 Prostheceraeus crozeri
AAGGTAGAAATGTATTCAATGTAGAATGATCCCCCACATCAGATGTTTTTCCAACTGTTAATGTATGTGATTCCGTGATTGTATCAACGGTTGTTTACATAACCAAATGCAGATACCCCTACTTCCCATTCCTGACTATATGGAAGTATAAAAGGTAGATTGTTGTGTAGTTTGTAAAATAATGATTCGCTTTATTGGCAAACACATCATTATGTACATTACTAATCAAATGTAATGAAGAAGTCGTTCACTTTTTCACCCATAATGTTAACTCTATTAAATATTGACGCACATTACCTAGAGCTTGCAGATCAGCTTCCTTCACCCATGAATTCATGGATGGAGGGTAGCCTTGCCAATGGACAAAATATTCACGTTGTCCATTACGTCGACGTTGACGTATAATTTTATCTATTTGATAGATCTCTTCATCACGC
Source organism: Prostheceraeus crozeri (assembly GCA_907163375.1). NCBI lineage: Eukaryota > Metazoa > Platyhelminthes > Polycladida > Euryleptidae > Prostheceraeus > Prostheceraeus crozeri. The sequence continues at coordinate 438 of CAJQUW010004042.1, forward strand.
CGTACAACTTGTAATTCCTGAGTATAGAATGCGCCACGAATAGGTTCACCCGCTAAATCCTCTAACGTGTACATACGTGTTCCATAGGGATCCTCACGAACAGATTTTATAATAAATTCTTCCGTTGACCAATTCGCCTCATACCCTCGTCCAAATGCACCTTTATCGCGTGAGATACGAACACGAGCACCAACCTTTAAGAGTGGCACTGTTTGTTGACGTCGATGTTTTAAAGGATATTTCAGTTGGGGATAATTCTGTTGGTTTCGTTTGATTTGATGTTTCAACACTGAACCAATATCTTTGGATGTTACTTCATTGGGAATATGATGCGTTGTTGAATGACGTGAGTTATTATACGCCATCATTACATCGGGAAGATAGTCAATCCAGTTCTGGGAATTAGTAGCCGTAAAAATACGTTCTAGTTTATCCTTAATAGTACGATTTAGTCGTTCAACATGTGCACATTTATAGGGACTATAAATTGAGAAATGTTCAATGTCATCCTTTTTCAAAACATCTGCCACCTTTGTATTATAAAATTCACGACCTTGATCCGTCTGTAGACGTTGAGGTGGGGGAATGGAATTGAATACCTTTTCTAAGACGTCCGCTACTTCTTCAGCCCGTTTAGATTTTAATGGAAAAGCCCATGCTTTACGTGAAAAAATATCCATCAACATGAGAATGTACTTATACTGACGATTAGAGTTGGCATACTTTTGATAATCCACAATATCGGCTTGAAATTGAATCCGAGGTCCACTCACACGATAGGGGTGAAGTGGTCGGATTCGATTGCGTTTCTGGCGATGAAGAGTATAGGTGGGCTGGGATCGAAGCCAATGACGGACTTTGGATTGACTGAGACCGGATGCAGCAGCTAAAGCAGCGACAGAACCGTACCCAGCAGGATGTTTGGCGTCGTAGTAAATGTCCTTCAATCGCTCCATCACAGATATCTTTCTTGGACGTTGGTCTACTTATATGTGTAACATTATGATGAGCACAACAGTTCATACTCATATGCAAACTTCCATGAGCACCCCCACCACCACCACTATCTGTACATGATGAACACAAGCGTTGTAAGAATGGAGTCACAGATGTAGCCGTCATAATTCCAGTCTTATACACAAACGGTATTTATTACCTATTTCCATACACATCAACCATGGTGGGACGTCGATTCTCTTTATCACCTCGCATATGTCGATGAGGACGATCGCTAGGAGGAGGGGGTGGACTTTTACGACGACCTCTTGTTGTAGCCGTTGTTTTACTTCCCCTTGTTGCAACAGCTGCTCTACTCCCTCTTGCTGAAGGACGACCACGTGACGCAGGTGGGGGTAGGACAGTAGATGCTGCTTTAGACTTTACAGGTGGTATTGGATAATTGGTAGGGAAATCATCAGTATACGGAAGTTGTATAGGTGCTAAACGATTGTCTTTATCAAAATCAAATAATCTATTGCGCATCGTTTGAAATTTGAGAATTTTACTATGCCATGCTCGCAGTGTGTTAATTGTAGGCTTATAACGAAGAATTTCACGCGCAACCGCGCGCGCATACTCTGGATAGGGGGTCATCATATCCGTAATTTTCTCATTTTCCAACTGATGTTGTAGAAGAGCATTCTCAGACGCTGCCAACGTCTTATTATTGTTAGGGGTGGACATTGCACCCCCTGTTTGTTTCTCTTCACATAGCTTTTGTAAATGAGTAGGAGTTACAACCATCATCTTACTAAAGTCCATTTTATTACGGTTTTGTGAATGTCTTGTTAACTTAAAAACAACCATCGGGGGATCAAATAATTTTGTACGCAAACGATACTCCATAGGGGTGTGTGGTGTAAAGTCGATAAACAGGTATGCATACACACCATATTCACGCATTAATGTCTCCAAAATATCATGAATAACATTATTATTTCCAGCAGGTAACATTCGTGCTAAAAATTGACTTGTTTGCTGTTGATTACGAGGATTTGGAAATAGGACCATATAATGTACATTATTATTGCGCATACGCTGCTCTTTATCACCATACAAATATTGTGTAATTTGAATTGCAAAGAATCGTTTATGATGAGATCCACGCAAAAATAGAGTAGTAATCCCTTCATGTTTAGCACTCTCTTGTTGTAAATCGTCTAGAATAACAATATCGTATTCCCCCAACTGATCCAAATCATCATGTGTAGGAACCCCACACTTCAAATTAATATCAAACTGTTTCAATTGCTCATGAAATGGACTTTCAATCCCATAAAACCACCATATCTTATTTATTGGATGCTTAAACAGTCCATCCTTATGTCGTATTAAATTTAGTACAAATGTAGATTTACCAGATTTACTCGGCCCACATACTATCATAGATGAATCATTTTCCAATCGAAAATCCATGTCAAAACAAGATCATATATTCCATCAAATTTATTACGTAAAAACAGTATACATAATTACTCACAATACTCAAGAATGAGTGTGACATCGATACCAAACTTGTCCCACAACACACATCCATCTTTGGTATACACAGGATAATCATCATGAATAAGTCCATTACGTACTAAATCATACTCATCCGGACACAAAGATGCAATCTGCTCATCATGCCATGAGTCACCTTTAAGCACTGTTAAACGCTTCATAGCTGAAATCACAAATGCATGATATAACTGTGTGAATCGACTGTCTACTACACCAAGTCCGTTTATATCACTCTTAATATTCTGTATCCCACGTAGACCGTGACGTAATATCTCCAGTATATCTTGTACTCGCTTCTTAATATAACGTACTGATTCAGCCAAATGTATTGTAGGTGTTAGAGATTTTAAAGCATCACTGAAATGTTCATTTCGAAAACAATCATTTTCCAAGCGTTGGAGAAGGGGATACACCTGTTTCTCAAAATAGGCATTAGACAAGAATTTATTGATATCTCCACTCAACGACTCGTCTGTAGTATGAGCTGGATTCGTCATATCTGAATACACACTCTGGCATACAGAAAAGTCAGTCCGCGTAATCTGCTGTATGGCACGCAGACGTTGTAATGCATGTTGAACCCCTCGCACAATAAAATACTCCTCAACCATATCACCTTGATATACATCCGCATCAGAGGCGCGATCTACCCAATCAGGATTTTCCTTCACCATTTTAGTAAATCGTTTCACATATTTGTCTCGTAATTCAACATTCTCCACAACTCGAGATTGATATTGTCTTAATGTAAATATTTCCTGCATAATTTGCTTCAAAATTCGCAATAGACTCAAACGATGATTATCCAATCGCTCCATCTCCCATTCATCATCATTCGTAGGCTGTCCTCGACCACCAAATAAACACCGATCATATTTTTCTTCCATTTCCGAAAGTTGTAAGATCATATACTGTAAACTATGTTCAGGTGACATACTGTAGATCTGCATAAGATCTCTGTCGATAAACTGATTCATAATATCAACACTTGACGTATGTACAAATGGAGCAGCATCACGTTTCACAAACTTAACAAAACAATTTATCTGATCTTCAGTCGTTTCCTTTTGTGCAATCTGTTGTTTAGCCCACATCTTGGCTCGCTCCATATTTACTTCCAAATTAATCTTCTTCCTACGACTCTTCTTTGGTGCTGCCATTATAATTGTCTCTTTACTTTCCTCCTTCTTCTCTTTATTATCCTCATCATTCATATCCGCTTCAACCGCATCCACTATCGCACACATATCCTCTTCTTCTTGTGGATCCAACTCCTCCATTTCAACGTCACACTCATTCTCCTCCTTAAGATTGACTTGATGGAACAATACTTGCTTAACGCTACAGCACAATTTAAAACGTTGTTTACTATCATCTCGGTATACTCCCGTTATCTGGAATATGCAACTCAAACGAATGATTTCATTTTTGTCCTTATATGAACCGTCTTCATTCGTAATGTTCTTCCATATTTCATTCAACACATACAAAGTCTTTCGTTCAAATTGACGTTCACCCATTGTAAAAATCGGAGTGGGTGTGATATGTGGAGGACGAGCAAATTTGACATAAATACCCTTATTTGCATCATTTGTTATACCATCTCGCAATATAGAATCCACCTTATATTGTGGCCATGGACTCTGGCCTACTAACTCACTCACCAACCTTTCCAATAACTCCACATCTTGACCTACATGTTGAGATAAGCGGATGCGTGTGTCAAATGTATCTTTTACAAACTCATTTTCTTTGATTAAACCATACCATGTTGATGCCCCACTATTGAATAATAAACGAGCCTCCTTCATTTTATCTTCCCATCGTGTAAAATTACGAGGCCACCATTGGTAATTCTCGACACGTAGAGGATGAAATTTTGGAATGTCTTTTGCAGGTAATGCTAATTTAATCATGGCAATTGGTAAGTGACGTAAATTTGTATATGGACGTTGATCCCATACCATATCATGTGACATGAATTGTGATGAATTAAAGAATCCTTTAACCGAATCATTAAAAACAGAAGGTAATCGAGCACTGTGGCGTTTCCTCTTCTTCTTATCCACCCCATTTGCTGGCACCTCAACTACATCCTCTGTCATATTGATGCGTTTACGGCTAATCTTTTGAGCTTCCATTACTCTCGTCTGTACAACCGTCGTCATCTACGATGAATGTCATTATGAATTCTGTCACCACTTATATACACCTTAAACATCTGGTGAGTGTGTATTTTGCATACCGTGTGTTGTTCCAAACAATGTTTTTCGCACGGTAGAGCGTCTCTTTAATATTTTACGCCCACACAGGCCAATATTCAATATAAATGTTAAAAGCACCATTAGTTGAACTAACACAGTCATCCACGATTCCGGTATAGGGAATGTTTTAAATAATGTATGGTTCGGTAAATTAACAGTACACGGTGGACATAGTTGTGAATTATTCCATGTGCGATAATGAATATGATGCTGTGCTTTTGGAGACATGATGATACATTGTATGTTTACATTACTATTTTTACTTATTATCATGATCCACTTGAATATCATCTAAATCAAAATTGTTTGGATTATCATGAAAGGCAATTCCATATGCTTGTACAAATGGTACTTGTCTTTTTTGAAAACGTCGCTTCTTTTTAAGGAAACTATAATAGTCTGTAGGTGGTTTTACAAATTTACGAAGAATAGGACCGTACACTTTAAAAAATTCCTGTTGTACAGGTGTTAATTGTGTCTTTTTACCCCCAGTTTGCATCTTTGCCATTAATTTACGCAAATCTTCCACATATGCCTTTGGTAGTTGATTCACACGATGATTAATTGTTCGTTTAAAACAACCCACACCTTTTTGTAACCGTCCCAGTGTATCTTTAAACACTGTTCGTCGATCTATACACTGTTGACACATTGTTAATATATTAACACAATCATCTCTTTACTTAGTCAAATTCATGTATTAGACGCCGTATATTTTCATACAATGCTACATGATTTGCATTCTCATGCACTAAATGAGCTATAAAGCGTTCCTTTATGTCTAACATATTCGCCAACTGTTGTAACGTCTCGTCTGTATATACACCATTTCCATCTTGTCTATTAGGTTGGTGTATCGTTGTTTGTAATTGACGCTCCAATTGATGTAATACACGTCGTCGTGTTTGTAAACGTTGCTCTTGTATTCGAATGGAATCTTGTAATAGATTCACAATGACGGTATTTTTCAAAGCATTCATATGTGTCACATATTCTCGCTCATTCTCCAATATAGGGGGATGAACATCATAATAATGTCTTTGTGGACTATGTTCATTATAGGGTGGTGGTGTTGGTGTAGGAGGAATTGGGGATGTCGTCGTCCCCTGATTATGTTGTTGAGGAATTGGGGATGTTGTCGTCCCCTGATTATGTTGTTGAGGTATAGGGGATGTTGTAGTCCCTTGATGATGTCTAACAGGAGGAGATGGTTGGGGGATAGGAGATGTGCCTTGTTCACGCAACTCCGTAATCATAGGAGGTAATGGTTGACCTAAAGCTTGATTATTTGCAACATGATTATATGTATCCACATATGCATTTTCAACAACCTGCATTGGATTAGGTAACACATTATCTAACAAAATAGGTTGGATAAGATGCTCTGGAATGTGCTCCATAAAATTATTATTCTGAGCAGGTATTTCTTCATCTTGATCAGGGGAGAATAATGGTGAAAATACCATTTCATCAACTGCTTGTTGCATGACATCACGTGTTTCAGGGAAATATTCCTGCAATAATCTTACACGATCTACATTATCCTCAGGCATTCCATCTAATAATAGCTGTAACGCATCATCAACATTTACAGATGGTATTCCATGCTCTTCTCCCGGATTGGGGTTATTATAGTCGTCATCAACTTGGGGAATTGTCATTCCACTATCATTACTATTATCATCATCCAAGTCTACATTATGATGCTGTGGAGGTATAGGAAGTGTATTAGCCGCTTCCATCTGTATACGTAACGTATTCATTGCTTTAAATATCTCCTTAATCTGTTGACGTTGAAGTCCAGTTAAATGATCCCCTTTACATACATGATCAATATGTTCTCGTACAAAACGGTTGACGCGATGAGTACTTGACTCTTTTGGGATCACTTCCATACATCTATGGCATACATATTTATAACGATCTGCGACATGACGATTATGAGAAATCTGAACAGCATTGCGTATATCTCTATGAAAGTTTCGAAGATGTTCATTCATACGATTCGTGCGAAATGGTAACCTACAAAAGGTGCATAAAGCCATCCTCATACATTTTTTTGCCTTCTTCTCAGGACTGTCTTTCGCTTTGTTCCTTGTAGTACGTGCCATAATATTCTCTTTCGTCGATCACGTCGTCTTTTACGCAGAATCATTTGATAAATTATTTGTGCTCGTTTATTACGTAGAGGGTAATATCTTTTGTGAATTAACATGCCGCTTTACTATTCCACCCCCATCCTGTTTACTTATCTTTGTAATGTCCCTTAATTCATCAATGTGTGTTTGCACATCCAACGTTGATGGTGACAATAATTGACGTCGTTTAATAAAGAAGTCCTTCACACTCTTGATGATGTGTATCAATAGTGTCAGAATTACCACTATCATTATAACGTATGGTCAATTTATCAAAATCCAACCACACTAAGACTAACACTGACACCACCATATAACAAATCATTATATACATCACACCCCCATTTCGTCTACTTAAAAACAACCATATACATATAGGATATTTTGTATTTCAACATAATGTTGCAGAATAAGTTACACCACATGAATCACATTTGAAATAATCATGCCCCCTCAATAATACCGTTTTTCCAAAAAACAATTTACATTTATCTTTGGGAACTTTAAAATAATATAATGGTATTTCTACACAATCTGCTAGTGAACAATGATATCCATGTGTCCACCGTCGTCGTTGACATTCAGTCCTATTTGGCATAAGTGATTGTCGATATAAAATATGAGTCTCCTTTGGACATCGTTGTTCTGTAAAGCACACGGGTAATTCTTCATCACGTATTTTCAATGCAGCTATATGACTACCTTCATAAATACGCTCATCCCATAGCTTTAATGAAACTTGCTCCACCGTACATGATTGTGGCACTACCGATGCGATAAAGTCTAATTCCGATGCTGATGGACCAGCCATAATCACTTTCGATACTTCTCCAAATGATTGACAATTGCGAGCAATAAATTGACGTAATGCATGCTGAGCATCTTCATAGGACAGACCCCTTTCTGCACGCACTTCTTTACTAATTCCATGAATATATTTCACATCGAATTGAAAATTGTGTGTCGAGGGTAATGGTTTAATCAAATGATGAAATACATCAATAAATAATATACCATATGCACGTTCTTGTATCCACATACATGTTACTTCTGCCAAGTCAACATCTCCTTCTGTATCCACAATGAGTACATTCTTAATTAGACTCCCCAATACCAATTCACTCGGCTTTGGTTTATCCTCTTCACTAGCTTCAGGTCGTTTCTCGTCCATAATAACACCAATACAACTGCTGATATGTACATTCTCTTATATAGTATTTCAACTGTGTATTTTCTACGACCGATACACTTTCACATAATCCTCCAATCCTAAACAACACTCGGGACAAAAGTCTGTTTTATAAATACACTCGTGGCATAACGAGTAATGTTTACATGGTAGACAAATGATGTCACGTTCATGGATATTACATAGTCTACACCGTATCGATTGTAATAATTCTAATGTTGACTTCACCAACGCTAATCGTCGCTGTTCCTTTTCATTTTTCTCCCTTTCCTCCCGTTCTTTGATATGTTTCCTCTCAAGTGAAGCTCTATGACACTCCATCTCTTCTCGTTCCTTTATACGTTGTTGTTCTAACATTTTGAATTTTTCCTCTCTCTTCTTCAAATAGTCTGGATCGTCATAATAGTCCATCAATCGTTCAACTAAATCACCAGCTGATAATCGTTCAGTACGTGTTGTTAACAACTCAATATCGTCTAACGGATACCCCATCTCCAATGCCACATGCCATGAGACTGGAAACGACATGATTTACACGCTCTCATCATATACACATCTTATATACTGTTTATCTATCTTTCCCACAGACTAAAATAACCATTTTTCCCACGAAGTAAAAATAGCATTCTCATACACGTATTTTTATTTAGATAAAGCACCTACAAGCATGTTATCAATACAATTGTTACACATAACATCTTCATCGGAATCATTGGAATCACGTGACACATCAGTAACATTGTCGTCATCATCATCATCATCATTGTTATTAATAGGATTAGGATTAGGTAGTATATTTAAATGTAATATATTTAAACGATCCGCTTCCACCAAATATAACAATTCTTGCTCCATTTTTCGTTTCTCCATAAATCGCATATGATTTGCACGTACACGAAACATTGTTCGAACATAAAATGTGTACCCATCATCATATATTCTCAAACGTTCATTAGGAATACATGCATTCTCATATAGATGAATCACCATATATGACTGAATGCGTAAATGTATGTCACTCATTGGATGAAATTCACTTATACGATGTTTCTGTAAACTTACACGAACACGATGTGGAAAGTAATAGCTTTGTAGCATGTCTCGAAAACTGTCTGACTCCACAAGTTTGATCTCTCTCGCCCATTCACGTTCACATTCACTTGACAAACCATAAGGTAAATCCAATATTGTAAAACGGCCCTCATGTTTACATTGCTCCTTCATCCTTTTTGCACGCTTTTTATATCGATGGTATGGTAATGGTTCACACCTACAATACTCTTCTATCATTTTTTCATCTTCACACATACGCTCTTCATTATCATCGTCACTCAATACAGATGAACATTGGCTAACTTGTCGTTTCAATCCTCTACGCTTGTTAAGTTGATTCGAACAGACAATAGCATCTGACAATCGCACTACTTCACTTGAGGTGTATGGTCGTAATGTTGTATTGTGTATAATAAGACTGGGGCATTGTACACCAAATATGTATTCCACCGATTTACCCTTGAAATATGAAATATTATGACCTCCATATGGAATGAGAGGATCCATAGGAATGTATACACCCATATCCATCGTATGCATTCGTATTGCACCTCTGTATGACACTAAGTAATTTATAGCTATATCTTGCTCTCTCGTAATCACTTCACCATTTTGCTTCTTCATCTCCAGACTGTCAATCGATAGGGATAAAGTATAGTTACATAACACAGGCTCCTTCCAACACATATTAATACCATTTTGGATTCGTAGTCGTTCTACTACCTTTGCATCACCCATAACCAATACTACATCTATCATAAACTACTCATCATTTATATAGGGTGGTTGAGGAACCGTTTGATACGTTGTATATTGAAAATAACCAGTTGTGTCTTTTACATGTCGGGGTCGCAGTTCACACTGTGCTTGTTTATAGACATCACGTGATACCCGTATTGTACATCTATTATTATCTTCTATTGCACCATCCAACGCCTCATACACTTCTGTCATACTTGTTTTAACACCTTTTACCGGAAATATACTCTGACAATACTCCTCCGACATGGTACTCCACTCCATACTTTCCATTATACAAATACATAAATCCAAACCTCTACTTTACTTAAATTGACATACACTAACGACGTCGTCTTCTCACATGTCGTCTTCTCCGTATACGTACACCACCGCCTATTCGCGGACCCCACGTCCTAGGATCTCTCCCTAATAATGGACGTCCACCACCTTTCATTCGCTTTCCTCCAGTTGCACCTGATATCATTCCTTTCACAAATCCTATTGCTTGTGGTAATAGAGGGAATAAGTTAAGAATCCCTCCACCACGCTGACGCCTTCTTCCACGATATATTTGCATACTGTTATTCAATGACGATGATAGTTTGTATTATACTTAAAATCAATATCTTCACCTTCGTCTTCGTCTTCGCATTCGCCTTCGTCTCTTCCCACCTGTAATCTTATGTAACACTTTACTTGCAGCTAAACCTCCAGCTGATGCTGCCGCTCCTCCCAATGCAGCTTTACCCGCTAGCGCTAGAAATGGTAAAAGAGCGGGGAGAACGGGAAGAATACCACCACGTTGTCGTCTGCGTCCTATATACACCATACCTTATATCATAAGTTTACATTTGTCAATACTTATTTACTTAAACACACTACCCAGAGTACCACGTATAGATCTCATTATCGACCTCCCATTCTGCTCTGCCAACTTTGGACTAATTATACCACTCAATATATCTTGTATCCCAAATCCACCCTTCTGCTTCCTCCTCCTAACATGTCGTTTCCTACGTCTTCGATATTTTCGTTTAACATGTAAAGGCATTCTGACAACATCCATTCACCCAATTACACCTATTACTTAATTACAATCCAAAACAATATCATTTATATATACATCTATTAACACTATACAAGATAATATGTACATTCATATTATACATTACCATCATTATCATCATTATCATCATTATCACTTGTTCGGTCTATATCGTCACTACGTGTGGTGTTTGTCACATCTCTAAATCGTCTCGTATCAATCAATAACACTGGTGTAGAAACGTTCTCAGGTGTATCAAATATCGTTGGAGATGCAGGAGCTTCCTCTATATTAGGAGGTGTATCGACAACGTCATTCAATGTCAATGGAGGCAACGGAGGTGGTAAACTTTGACGTATAGGAGCCGTATTCTCTTTATTTGATACCTTATATCTATATCCGTCAGCTGTTACCAATATTTCATTATCTTCGCGCATAAATGCTACCCCTCTTTGAATTTGCTGTGCTGGTAGAGGCGGTAGAGGCGGTAACTGTAACATTGGTGGTGGTGACGTTGACAACTCCATCATGGGTGGTGTTGGTGGCGTCTGTGTCCTTGCAGGGGATGGTGGTGATTGAGAAGGGATTGATAGTATTGATGACATATCCTCTTCTTCCGATTCTGACACCACAATAGTAGATGCTGGTAACATCATCTCTTCTTCCTCTTCAGACTCTGATACAATGATGATGGTCGATGTTAATGGCGAAGATAGTGGTGGCGATGGTGTTCGTAACTCTTCTTCCTCAATATCTGAGTCTGGCACTATGTTAGATGATAATCTCGATGCAATCTGTACACAATTGTCACAATTGCATATACCCAAGTCTACTTCCAACTCACAAATATAATCAATCACTTCAGGTGTTGATGGAGTCACCGGTCTCGAAGGAGTAGCAATTGTATCCTCTAACTCAGTAGGTGGGTATTGCTCAGTGTTCAACATGATTGATCTCCATACACTGTCCAACACTGGTTGCCAACTGTTTGGATCACTGATGGGAACGTCTTCATCGTCACTGTAGTTATGCTCCGACATGATGATGATAATGTAAGCCTCCTCTCTCACTCTTCATATATATATATAACACGCATCCAATTAAGATGAGTCACTTGCTGGGTCCCGTGGTGCATGTTTGTAATTCTTCGTACGTTCACACCACAATCCATCTCGAAATAATAATGACTGACGTTGATGACTTATAATAGTCATTCGCCTCACTGTTTCACACACTGTTTCACATTCTGTGATAGTCTGAGCATTCCGTGTACGATATGCACGCTCCCTATATTCCTGTATCAGTCTATCAATTTCTGACAATTCGTCACGATGGCGGGTTTGCATCACAATCTTCTCATCCATCTTCTTCAAGTATACACTACCATTTCAATCACTGACAATATATACACTTTAAATGTAACTATTTACATATCCATACACGGGTCCCGTCATGGGTCCTGTGACTGCTCCCGTCACGGGTCCCGTGATTGTTCCCGTCACGGGTCCTCTCATGGGTCCCGTGATCATCGAGTCCATTAACGAGTCCTCTTAATCACTGTCCATTTACACATGTTCGAATGTCCATTAACGGGTCCTTTCAATTTACACATGTTAGAATGTCCATTAACGGGTCCTTTCAATTTACACATGTTAGAATTCACGGGCCCAAGTTCATCCAATCTTATTCAGTCTATAACACATCTCTTTCCATTTTATTACATTTAGACAAGTTCACATGTTCATTAACGAATCTAATTAGTCTACATCTTTCTTAAAGAATCTAAAACATTCCATTTTACATCTTTCTTAAAGAATCTAAAACATTCCATTTTACATTTTCTTATATTTCTTGCTATTCTTTTTCTCGACTTAAACAGTACCTTTGAAACATCTTTCTTATATTTCTTATATTTCTTATATTTCTTACTATTCTTTTTCTCGACTTAAACAGTACCTTTGAAACATCTCTTCCTTTATCACGGTTGAAACGTCATCATCTATTCCCCTTCTTCATATGTCTTACAACCCATTCTCATCGCATAGAATACAGACGTGTACGATGTAAGTGTATTGATAAAAAAAATAGTAAAATTAAAACGAAATTACAATATATACACAAGTCTATACACAAGTCTATACACAAGTCTATTCATCCATCTTTGATGAATATGCTGATAGTGTCGATGCCGCTGTTTTTGCTGATGCTGCGGCTGCGGCTTCTGCGGCGGCTGCTGTTGAGGATGATGATGGAGCACCCATCTTCGATAAATCGACCGGCTCCATTGGCTCCATTGGCTCAATCAATTTACGGCGCCGTTTCGCCAGCCATAATCCAGTTTCCTCGTCCACGTCTTCTTCTATCAACCTTACATTTCCACGATTCGTTGCTATACGTTGCATCTCCATACGCACTTCATTCTCAATGACTTGTTGGTGCTGCATTCGTATTTGTGAACTGATGTCATTCACAGTCGATAAGTCCACCCCATGCAATGTGCGCGTTCTCGTCAATGGCGGTACCAATTCTGGAGCCAGTTGTTCGCCCATACGCTTCCGTGTTGGGAGTTCCACATCGTGCATATAACTCGTCGGTACGAGCTCGACCCATTGTCGATTTTTCACATCGATACGAAATCGACGTGTGGGATGAGGCGCCACTGGAGTCACATCGTGCTTATACACGACCATATACGCCTCCTTCAAACGTCCTTCCACTAACTGCCCAGGCGCTCGACGCACCACCGTGCACATGTCATGAAATGACAATACCACGTCACCCTCATACATGTGCATCCCCCTTGGATCGAGGTAGATGGGGTTGCTCGGTACCGCCACCGTTGTTGTTATCGGCTCTTGTAGACTTGGCCATACATTGTAATAGAACGTCTCAATTGCTGGTATGCTTAGGTAATAGCGCGCTCGACGCACCACCACGCAATTGTCCCTGTCTGAGAGGATCACGTCTCCATCAAACATGGGAATGTCTCTGAACATGAATGAGGGCTCTCTCGATCCAACCAGGTATTTGGGGTAGCAGATCCGTTTCAACGCGTCCTGGTACTCATTTATCATCACTCGATCTCTTCGCATTACCCACACCGACTGCACCAGTTGTGTGCCATACATTTGCAGATCACCATAACACCATGATCCCTGGCACTGCGACAGTTGTCGGGGGCATGGTAGACCGTTACGCAGAACACAACAGTGAGGAAATTGAGCCTGCTGTGTTAGCGCTGATGCTCCTGCTGATGACGTTGCTCCTCCTCCTGACGTTGCGCTCGAAACAGTATTAGCCGTCTGCGTAGACGGGGATGGGGCGGGCGTTGGTGTTGGGCTTGCTGGCGTATCCATAATCTTAAACGGTAGATCAATAAAGTCAAAATAATTGAAATGTTATCGCGAGTAAAGTCTCTGCTGCAGTTGATCGTTAGACGAATGAACATGATGATGAAACACTCACTCATTGCCATTATATATGGTTGGTCACGGGACCCACGTCACCGCGCCCTCCCACGGGACCCACCTCTCACAGGACCCCGCGGGACCAATCAGCGAAGTGTGCATTTTGCACGCAAAATGCACACCTCGCGCTGGAACCCCCAAGTGTGTATTCTGAGCCTACTACTGGAGTTGGATGGAAAATGTATCACCAATCATTTAGGACGGTCGACAACAGACATGATTGTTAGTTTGGCCATCACCGATGCCTATTGTCTTATGAACCTTATGCCCTATTGTATCAGTGACACATTGTTGGTGTAATTTCAGTATCAACGCATTTTCAATTGAGAGATAGAATTCTGTAACATCTGCACAACAAATTTAGCAACATATATCTCAGGTTCAGAAAAAATATGCAGATTTAGATATATTGGAAATGTAAGTTTCAATTTTTCCATGTCTCATTGGACGGTTTATGATTTCATGAGGTGTACTAAAAGATGAACCTGGTTGAATCAATGCATACTGCTCCCTTACATTTCTCCAACATTTTTGTAGCTGACCAGTAAGGCATTGAACCTTTGAGGTATACTCATCGCCAACACTTTATGTCGTCGCATGTACTAGATGTTGACTTCATATAGAATGAAACAACTGCACGTTTCGATTTTGATTCTGTCACTACGTGTTGATTTGCAACGCACGTTTTAAATAAGAACAGCTTACTTGAACCACCTTCGATGAAATATCCGTTCGATTGACGGGTTGGAGTAAGTTTTAACGTTTGTCACCATGATTTTCGTATTGGTATCCATCCTAACCTACACGACATTTACTTGTATCACTTATAGCACCTGAGCTCGATTCAGTTCGCGTTGAACCTACACCTAACTTGAGAACGTTTATGAAACGTGTACAGCAGCATTCATTTTCATATATTCTTGTCACAGTTCTAATACGTTTTTACTTAAACTACACATTTCAACAATCGCAAGACTCTCCATTGCGTTGTCACGAAATAAGTTTCAGTCATCCAACAATTCAAAGCTTCATCACTAACGTGCAACCGCTGAGTTATGAACACTGTCAACCACACTGTCTCTGCTTGACGTTAGTGAATCTAACTTTGTTTTTACATTATACTGTTGACATGAGTGAATTTAACGTTGATTTACATAGAATTTTCGTGTTGATATTCAACCTAACCTACAAGACTTCTATCACATGCGGTACTGATTGACGAAACAGCGTTAGCCCATTCTTAATGTCAATATCTGACTGCAGTAAACAGTATGAGACACGATTTAGAATAGATGACTTAAGAGATACATACCTGGCGTTTTCTTCGTTACTTCACGGACAAAATCGTCCAGGATGGCGTGCACGTTTAGTGAAACGTGGAGGCAGCGAACTCCCTCCTCTTCGTAGCATGTATGCGTAAGATTGCTACCTGTCAGTGTAGGAACATCAAAGACGTTGTTTTGGAAGAGGGGAAGGTGGACCTCATGCACTCTCTTCCTCTTCAAAGTCTTCTCAATCTCTCAACTTATCAACTTCACTCCCCGAGCGTTTATTTGTAATATTTGGAAGGTTTTACTTCCAAATATACGATGTATCTGAAGGAGGTACCAAAACTAGAAACCGTGGCGGCAACCGTGCCTCGCCAATATAGTAATAAATTCAACTTAGTTTTAGAAATCTCCTAAAGATAACTAGCACTTGGACCTGAACCGCTCAGGATCCTTGAGACACAATATAACCCGAAAAAATATGAAGATTATCTTCAAAGCAAATTAGGAAAGATAGAATTTTTTCAATGGCATTACAAGATTTTCTCATTTCCAAGAAAACGGACTTGACGACACTTTACTTTACCGGTATAGATTTCACTGTCCTTGGGAACCAGTTCATGCAAACTCCTCCGCGAAGGAAAGACACTTAGCAAGTTCACTAGTTCAATCGAAATCAACTATGAGTTCTTCAAAAGCTCCGAGTGTGTCGTAGGTTAGAAATATTACAGTTTTTATATAGTGTTAGTTTCACAGGAATGTATCTTCTTGTGAGTTCGCAGAACCTCTCCGTTTCCTGACGTGGGATTGGCTGTGGGAGTAGGATTATCTTCATGCCATTTTTCGTCGGACGATGTATTGATCTCATCAGGCAAACATTATTTTCATTAAACGATTTGGCAGGCCCCGCTGTTGATTTATTTCCATTTCCACGCAATCCATTGATTAAATATAAAGTGTTTCGCATACCATTCGAATTATCCAACAGTGTTTCCGCCCTGCCTGACTTTTTGAACCTGGCAACGCCCTTCGACGAGGTGAATGCAAGCTGCAGTTTTTAATTATATGCTGAAATGATTCTCGCGGTCAACTTTTATTTATTTACTATCTAGTTTAATCATTTAATTTGTAATTTAACTTATAAGCATTATTTAGTTTATAGAATTTATTTGACTTATAATTCATCATATTATCTTTATGATTTAAGTATTTTACATTCGGTGTGGCAGGGGAGTTTAAATATCATTATTAATTTCTTACAACATATTTCTCACCATATTTTAAAACTAATTATCGTTTGATGATACTTTCACGAGTAAAAGATTAATGACCGCCACAACCTATAACGAGGGGTTGGTGGATAGAGCTTCCCACAACTCGAGCATCGAGCGTGAGAAACTTTTCGTAGAACCAAATTTCCCAAGTCTAGGGAAGTGGTGGTACTCCACATTAGGGTGAGATTTGGGATTTAATTCTACTGGGCCGAAAAGGAGGATTTGTGGGGTGGAAGGGGATAAGAGGAGTTTTGGGATAGACACCTCCCATTGGTTTTGGGTAATGATTTCCAAAACCACGAAAAGGACTGTCTTCCACAGGCGAGGCTTTGTTTGATATTGGGGTACAAGCTCTAGAAGCAAGATATATATGAGGGTCGTTGGGAAAAACGGGATTGGAAGGGTTGGACCTAATAGGGTAGTATCCATTACTGGGGCGGGGGTATCGCTAAATTTTTGCGTGTATTCTCGGAGCCTGGCAAGGGCAAGTGCTTGATCACACTGCCGACCAAAGGGCTCCGTAGGATCTAATTGGGAACTACATGTAGGCCTATATGTGAGAGGGAGGGTGTTTACGCTTGCGTCGCAAGTTGGAGGAATTTTATACGGAGGAGGAGGTGAGCAGGAGCGGTATGAAGGTGGACGAACCGGACTGTCAGCTCCGTCGGGGGGGGAATAGGGGAGGCTTTGCGAGAATCCCAACCATCCATCTCCCCACTCCGAATCGCTAGAACCGGATAATCTTCCTCAAAGAGGAATCCGTCGTCTATCAATTCGGGAAGGAAGACGGAGATTGTTGGAATCTCAGGCTCAGGTGTGGGCAGTTACTCTGCGGCCAGCACGCAACCCATGAATGGCCAAATGCGCCATTTTTCGGGCACAGCGTACTCCGAACCATTGGTCATCTGTGTCCACGCATGCCCTCAAAATAGCTGTGGAAGGTGCTACAGCACTCCCTTCGAGCTGAAATGCCATAGTCACGACGCACCTCCCACGTACCTATATCTATCCCTGCCACAGGAATTGATGTTAGAGCGGGTGTCTGATACATAAGGGCAGCTAGTCCCACGGTCTGTGCGATGACCAATTCTGTGCCGCTATTATGACAGAGGAATCGTTGAAGACAATTTCAAACTTGGGTCGCTGACGGGGCCTCTATGAGGTCTAGCTCAGACAGGCCGTGGAACACCTTGGTATCCCACTCCGGAATACTCCGCTCATTTTTTATTAAAGAATGAAACTCAGTTATTAATCTAAAATTTGGTGATCTAGACACCAAAAGTGCAGCTACCTCGACCGGTCCTGAAAGCGACGTGCCGGCTCTGCCAGTCTCGGGATCAATCCCTCCAGCCATCGCAACGACTAGTGAAGTCCTGAAAGATTGATGGCTGGAAGGAAATAAGATTCATTAGTTGGATAGTATCATAAGTATAGGCACATTGGAAATGTGATATCTGTTTGAGAAAGGGAACTAGGATGATAGCAGTTCACAAAGTCGATGTGTAATGACTCCAAAAGAAGAAGATATTACAAAAGTTTGTCATTAAAAGGAAACATAGTAAGAAAACACACGAAAAATGCGACATATATGTAGTTGTAGCATTAGCGACAGAGAAACGAAAACTTGAATGTTGACTATGACAAGGATTTTTGTTAAAATAGTGTTCAGTAATAGAACAGCAATAATTGACATAGGACAATAAAATACATGTGATAGTGAAAGATAATGTGATACTACAATAATGTAATAATAGAGAGAATGATGCATGAAAACTGAAAACAATATAAACATATTTGTAATAACCCATACCCGGTGTTCATAATGACAGCATAGTAACATGAACATACACAAGGTGAAAAATTATTGATGAAACTGTAGAACATAAAATTCATGACATGTAAGTTATGAATATCAAGTATATTATGAAGTAATCAGGGAAACTGCTGATGTTGAATGGAGAATTTTATAGTCTTAAATTGTATCGCTGTTTGGGTGAATCACAAGTCGAGAGCGCAAATTGTAGAGACAATATGTCATTTTGGAGTGAGGTTTTGGTGGTTCTTCAAAGTGTGAAACATTGCTGTCGTTTATCCAAGGTTCTTCATCATCCTTTAACGTTCGAGTCTCTGAACTTGACTCTTTTTTATCCGACGGTGGGAATACTGGAGTATGTTGATTTTTAGCGATTTTACATCTGTTCAAGTTAATCCATTGCGTTAAGGCACGAGGTTGGTTTACCAGAACAACTAAGGCATTGGTATCAGTCAATGATAATATTCGAAATGGTCCTTTCCAAAGTTTTTGCATTTTTAGTGATAATCCTTTCTTTGGTTGAAGTGTAAAAACATATACTCTGTCACCGATATCTAATTTTACTGGAGGAGCGGTTCTATCATACATTAATTTCTGGTGTTCCTGGGCTTTAGTGTTATGATCTATTGCTACTGACCAAGCTAATGTCTTGGATACCATTGACATTTGCATCATCATTAATGGTAAAGGTATTTTGCCGATTGTTGTTCTGATAGTTAAACATATTTCTTGAATTTTTGTTTTTTCGTTAGACTTGAATAGTTTCCATTAACATTACCATTATTTCCAATATATTGATTCTGTTGCGGCCTTGGTTATTGCAAGTCGCATCTTACCCTTTCCCCTGGTTGTTGGGGTGTTACGGACAATGTGTTGTATGGAAACCGTCTTGTACAGTGTTGTGCAGATTAATTGAGACACTGCTTTTTGTAAAGCACATTCTTAATTCCAAATTACGTAATTACTTTATTAGTTTTTTCATGTCTAAGGCATATGAAAATCTACGCATGATTAATGAACAAGTTCAAAACACCTAAGAAATCATCACAACCGTTTCAGTAATGGATAGGTCCACCATTTGCGTCAGTGCAAGCTGGAACACGTCGAGGCATTGAATGAACCAAGGCAGTGCAAATGTCATTGAGTTCGTCACTTCGATTCCAAATCTGAATGACAGCTCGAATGATATCCTGTCGCGTGCGGACATCACGTTTGGAGACCTTTGCCTTTAGGATTGGCCAAATGTTCTCTATCGGGTTTAAATCTGGCGAATTGCCAGGCCGTTGGAGAACTTGAACACCATGGTCTGTGAACCACTTTTTCACACTTTTTGAAGTGTGACATGGCGCTAAATCCTGCTGGAAGATGAACTCACTAGATGGAAACCAGTCTCTAGATTGTGGTAGGAGGCACGACTGCAGTATTTTGATATACTGGTCACTTTTCATACAACCCTCGACTACCTGAAACCTTGTGGTACCATAAATCGATATGCACCCCCAAATCATCACTTTGATGGGAAATTTGAATTTCGGTGCAAAATGTTCTGGTTTTAGAGTCTCGTCCTTGGATTTTCGCACAAACTGTGAACACTCCGGTTGAACTTCAATCTGGACTTCGTCAGAGAAGATAACCTGGAAAAATGTGCATTTGAAAGATGATAAAAATGTCAAATTTTAACCAAAAAAAGCAACTTACTTTTTCCCACATTTCCAAGGTCCAACTTTGGTGTGATTTTGCCCATTCCAATCTGCTTGCCTTCATTCTATCAGTGAGTACTTGACACTTTATCGGTCTCAATGCCGGTCTATCAGCTTCGAGAAGGCGTCTTCGGACGGTTGAAGGATCGACATTATTTCCTCTAGACTGATGAAGCTCATTCGCAAGATCTGTGGAAGACAATCTCGGGTTCTGTTTTGACATCCTCAAAAGATGGCGGTCCTCTCTTTCGGATGTTTTGCGTTTTGCACCGCATCTTCCTTCTCGTTCAGACTCCACACTACTGTTTCCTCGTATTTCTTTATTACTCTAGCAACCGTTGCATGAGAAAGTTCAAGATCACGCGCAATTTCTCGACCAGACTTGCTGGTATGTTCATGCAAAGCGATTATTTTACCCTTTAAAAATGATGACGTATCTGACATTTCCTGAAATTTTAAGAAGAAATTCACTGAAGATAAGGTGAAAGATACTCAGCATGAAAATAAAAATATAATATGTATTCATGGGATTCATCAAATGCAATGAAAATCAAGTAATATGCAACCAGTATCAAAATAAGACAATTATTACATGATTACAGTGAGTGTCTCAATTAATCTGCACAACACTGTATACGGAAATTTCTGACGTCCTTGATTTCCACTTTGAGAAGGCATCGGGCACTGACATTTTCGAGCGTAATGGCCACGCTTATGACATCTCCGATAGACAGGCTGTCCTTCGAGAGTCCAGCGGTTTGCCATAGGCTTAGCGTTCCACCTGGGTCGTTCTTGTGCACGGTACTGTAATTGGTAATTAGAGTTGGTGTTATCAACTTGATTATCAGATTTAATTTTGCTTATGAAATGCTGCACCTGATCGGATATAGCAGCTACAATTTTATGACCTTCTGTCCCATTATCATCAAATAATATACTTCTCTGGTTGTATAACCTTTGAGCGATAACCTTTGCATGTAATTTTCTATAACATAGAGTGTTACCTCATAATTATCTTCAATTGACGGGAGGTTTGATTTTGACCCATTATACTGACTTTTCCCATGCAGAGACAATAAGAAAAAACAGTGGAATCTTCTTTGTATATAATATAATAGCACGCACACAATACAAGTTCAGTCTAGTGGCATTAGACTGGAACACAAAAGAAATTTTATTTACATTGCAAAATATAGGAAGAAAGGTTACTACTTATAAAAAACTCTTCATTTAAGAGTGCTTATATAGACAGTTTTTATATTTCTTGCGAACCAAAGATCATTTCTTCCATAGACGTTGGTTGATTTAATTTTTCTATGTAAATTTTGATTTCTTTAAAATGCTTTTGAACAAAATTAATGGGCATCGAGGAATTTAGGAATAAGTTGCGCGGTAGAATGAGGTCCGATAAGTTTATTAAGAAATAACAATAACTTACATTATAGGGAATTTTGAATAGTTCCAAGTTTGTCACAAATTTCTTTTTTTATTATCAGACATTTCCAGAAATCTTTTGAATCCATAACCTTGATAGGCAGCGATGGTGCTCCTCATCACTTGCAATTAGCTTTGAAATCAAACTAGCACTTTCCTCAATGGTAGTGAAGGCCTCTTTTGTAACATTGAACACAGGAATTGGACTAGTGATGAAATACTTCTTAATTTCTCCTTTGATATCCTCCACTTGTTCTTGAGAGACCGTCTTTTTCTTTTTCGGTTGAATCTCCACCTGCCAGTCTTCAAAATATTTCTTCGCAGTTTCCTTGTGCTCTTCTTTAATTAAGTTTAATAAAATCGGCATGTAAAATGAAAACGCTTCCGCGGCAGTACGTTTTGGCATTTTGTAATGAATAGAGAGAAGCGATGCTAGTTCACACAATGATTATAGATTGCGACAGTAAATAAGGAAAATACGGAAACACATGCACTTTCATATGTTGGTCCAGCGTCCCCTGTTTGATATGCTTGCGAAATTCACTACCCCCTGGCCACTTTGCCGTAGGAGCATTGGGTTACGAGAAATCTGGAGTTTTCGTCATTGTATCTATAAAGTAAAAACAGTTTGATAGCAAACGTTGCAATAAGAAGACTCGTTGACAAAATTTGCCACGTCCTGTGATTTATGTTCATACAAAGAGTGTTGTTCATGTTACCCACTTTGGGTTACTGAGGCCTGATATCAAGCCAGCAACCTTATAGGCGTTAAGCTCTTGAATCCGTTACAGGCATTTCTCAGACAGAGGGGATCTTAACCAGGTCCAAGGCCTCGACCCACAAATCTTAGGTTTGATGGATAGAGCGTGCGAATTTAACACGAATTTAAATTTCTGTTTTTAGGACTATTTATAAAACGTTTATATGTTGTTTATCACATTGCTTGTTATGTAAGCAAATTTCTCAGCTTTCATCTTTAGCTTTAGGATAAACAAAACCAAAGTTAGCAGTTTAAATCTATTTTAAATGTTTCAGATTTGTAGTACTACTTATAGAACGATTGTAGGTAGTCTACGACTTGACCTGAACCGATGACCTCTCCAACAAACTTAAAACGAGCGAAGTCAATCCGACCTCTACAAGTAGAAAATTAGGCCTACTACGATGGCGCGGAGACTAAGCCATCTCCTGGCTTTCCACCGACTCCAAAGATTTTGGCGGTAGCACCAATCGAAATATGTTCCGGTTTTGAAGTCTTCCGATGTTATCATCGGAGCTCCGGAGTTTATATACCTCGATCTCGACTGGCAATTGAACTGATTCTTGTCTGTGAATGCTCCATATATATAGCCGAGGGAATATGCAGTCTGTCGATTTCGTGAAGTCCTTCCATTCAATGATGGCCACCACTGACTGCCTGCCTGCTTGCTTGTTTGACAGGGGGGGAGAGATTCTCATTTTTGATCCGATTTAGCTGAAAACAACCTTACCGATGTAAAATTGAACGTAGATTCCGAATCTGCCCTTCGTTTTCCTATCCGATACGTCGTTTGGCCGCTACAACCCCTTTCTCACTCCAAAACCTGCACCAAAGGTCACGAAATAGAACGAGGCTCTTCAGGGGGAAGAGGAAGGGTCTCACTCTTGCTCCGAGGATCACCATCACAACCTCGGTCACTTCCTCTCTCCAGAGGGGGTTGGGAGAGGTCAACTTAATGTCACTCCCTCCGATGCTTGGGTCTGCCATTGCATCACTACTACCGTGAGGGATCCTTGATGACCTCCCAGTTGAAATGCGTGTAATATATAAGAAGGCATATGTGCACTTGTCAAAGGTCACTGTCCTTTTTGGCTCAGGTAACAACTTACTGGTTGAGGGGTAGCATCGAATCTAGCTGTTCATCTTTTATAGACCATAATGCTCTTCCTTATTTTTTTCGGATCGAATTCGAATCCTTGTGTGAATCTTTGGCGTCACTACTCCCTCACTTCGGTGGTTTTAAGTGACCTAATCTGGTGAAGCATTGCAATGCTCCTTCCTGCCGACTTGCAATGACACTTGTGGGGCTCGACCTCGTCCAACAGATCGCCAAGCACTGAACCACTGTGCCATTGACGATGATCGAAGCCAAGTATTTCATTGACATTAAAACAGCTTTTAAATTGTCTAAAAACCATAATGGATATTAAGGACACTTCTTATTACCATTAAGTATCTGTCGGCTATTTTCAATATCCAGTATTTTTGGTAAACTTCAGACATGATAACATCTGAAACTTGATTCAAATGGATTGTCTTGAAATTGACAACAGAACCGTGTGAGTATAACCAAGTACACGGGAATCAGTCATGGAATGATAGCGGATGAATTTAAATACAATCGATGCAATACTTAGTTATGCGTAATTTTGTATTCTGCTGCTCAAATTCGTGCATGTTCATCCTTGCAAAGTGAGTCGATTACAATACTTTCATCATCATTGATGTAGGTGCTGTACAATGTTGTATCTCCAATTAACAAAAACAGTTCTTTGAAGATGTTGCGTCAACTTATTTCGCAAAGGCGTCGGCACGCGATCGCTCACAAGTGGCACTCAATTTTGTCATTTTCTATTGTTCTCCTACCTCCAATTGAAATGTAAATGGAATTAATCTTATCAATGATCTCAACTGTAAGATAAAGACATATCTTGTTCTTTTTTGATTAGTGCTTTGACTGCTGGTTTACATAGAGGTTGCCTGTAACTCCCTAAAAGTTGCTCGGATGATTGGAATCTTCAACTTGATCAAAAGACACGGAAACAAGGAAACCTGAATTTTCAATCTGGCGAAAAAGTCTAGTCAATAGATGCAATTTGAGTATTGATGACGGTATATCTACTGGAAATGATCTTAAATGAAGACATGTTAATCCCAAGACTATTTCGCGAGTCTTACTGATCCATTGATTTTGAATTTTAGTGAACGTGTCATACATGAACGCTTGGTTTTGCAGATAGGCTACACAACTGAAGGCCATTAATGTACATTCATACCTCGTAATTGTGTTTTGCATGCATGCTGCATCGATCTGGACGAGTATGAGATGTAATTCTACTTTTCAGTAGGGCTTTCGTGATCGTTCATTGCAAGATTGACCATTATTGAGTTTGTTAACCTCTGATGTTTGTGTTCTGATGTCTTCACAAACAATTTGGAAATTTGAAATGCTTTATTTGAACCGGAAACTTGAAGCAACAGATTAAAATATGGATAAAATACAATGAAGCTTGAATATATAGAGTTTTCCTATCAATCTTCAGCCTTGTGATTCTAAAACGGTTTTCGCATAAAATTCTTACGTGACGAATCTAATCGTCAAATCACTGACAGTTTTAATCACGCTTACTCTCTATTTAAGAGTGAACATTTGAAGAAAAGTACGATTGAGCAGTAGGAAAAATTGTATTTCTGTTTTTCGCTATTTACATGACTTATTTCCGATTAATTGTTTACATTCACATGGAGACAAAACAAAAGAAAATACTTAGAAAAGGTGAGTTTTCCTATCAATAATGCAATCTGGGTGTCTGCAGTTGAAATTATTGGAAGTAATATGTCAGAGTTGAGTGAAATGTAGTTTGTGCTTCCGTGATCTTTCTGGTACAATGGTTAGGTGATTGGCTTTGCGATCTATTTGGTTTAGGTCGAGGCCTGAAAGTGTCATTGGCAGTCGGCAGTTGGCATCAGGGCTAAAAACATCGTGACCCTCCAGAAAAGTCTGACTATGTCACCAGTGTCCAAGTCCCCAATATAGGGGAGTAGTGACGTTAAAGCTTAACTTCAGACGCAAATTTATGAAATTTCTTATTATTATTTGGGTTGCCTTAATTATTTCAGAATCCAGGGGCGGCTCCTTCTGGAACCTTGACAATTCCAGGCCACTTGTTCTTACCGTGTGAAGTATTGTCAGAATTCTTGCCAGCGTGAAGTGGAAACGCCGCTTCTCTGAAGATTTTGTTTCTTTCTCTAGAAAATAGTCTTCTGAATAATTCCAGTGTCAGGTTCTTTCTCCAGGTTTTCAATAAAATCACTCTCATGTGTACAGACGCGAATATATCTCAAAACCTGTCCCGCGAAAACTTTGATACCTATTTTGTAAGGCATAGTGTTTTGATGAAATGTTAAGAGCGTAACAGGAAAATTGAAGTTGTCAACCTTATGAAATACAGAGGTAACCGCTTCTGTATTAGTGATTTGCATTTTAATGTCTAAATATTCAATGTTGTTATCATTATCTCCACTTCTACTTGCCTCCAGACTTGGTGGATAAATTTTAGGAATTAAAGAAGCGAAATGTTTATAATAATACACAGATCGTCTATATATCTAGAGGTATTCGATAGAAGTTTAACTAGGCCATACTTTTTACTTTTCATAAGATTAGACATAAAAATATATTCGCAGTGTAAAAGAAAAAGGTCTGCTAGCAAAGGGCTACAATTACCTCCCATCGGTATACCTTTTATCTGGCGAAAAACCTGTCCACCAAAAGTGACGTAAACTTCATGAATAATGAATTTAATGGCATCCTTTAAAGTTATCTTTAGTAAAAACACTATAGCCTTGATACTTTTTACTAGCTAAAAAACATTTTTCATAACCGATGCATAAGTATTTCCTATTCGAATCATTAAACACCAAATCTAGCAAGTCAGAAATGTGATGAATAACATCGTCATGATTCAAGTTAGTATACAATGTGGAGAAGTCAAAAACTTGCACGTTATGTATATTGATGTTTTGAATCTTATTTAGGAATTCGATCGAAGATACTATAGTCCAAAAACAGTTAATTCCGCTATTTTTATAGATAGCGTTACAATATTCCTTAAAGTAATTTCTTATAACGGCTAGGCCTTTATTAATCTTAGTCGAAAGTTGTTTAGTAGTGCATTGTTTAGTACCTGCTATGAAGGGAAATTTGTAAGGGTTTTTATGCAATTTAGGTATCCAATACAATCGAGGTAGTTTAAGATTATCTTCATTACAAATAGTCACTCAGATCACAAAAACATTTCATTCAATAGAGTTTAATGAATTTCTTATTTGATTAAAAATCTCTCTTCTTATATCAACTTCACTCTTGGCCACATTCTTTTCCTTCTTCTGAAAGTGTTTTTGATGTTCAATGATTTTCAGTTTAAATTCTTCTTTCTTCTCTTCTTCAATGAGTGTATAGATTGAATCACAAAAATTGAGAAAATGGCGATGAATATTATTGCTCATTTTGGTGAAAACGTTCATGAACTTCTTTCGAATGGCATTGATGTATTCGACGATTTTCTATATTCGGGATCGGTCCGTTGTTCAGTTTCCAACTCCTTCGGTCTGAGTTTCCTCTTCTCAGACAGAGCTCTTCGAATATCTCCGATCGTCGATGTCTGCGGCAGTTGCGCGTCGCAGAATTCACTTCTCAATGTTCCCGTCCAGTCCTACAGACAGAATCGAACTGAAAAGAAGAGAAAATGACGCGTTGGAGCGTTTGGTGCAACGAGCGCCTTTGGCGATGAGCATGAAGAAGAGAACTCCAATGTAGTGTTCGGTGTTGTCGGAGGGCTTGTCATGTTGACTGTGAATATTAACTTTGAAATGTTTTCTAATTCTTAAGTATAAACAAGCAACCAATGATCTCTTTATGATTTACAACTAAACTATTGATCTCTATGTTAACAGGTATGTATGTACTATTACCTATAGGAGTTAATGTCTTCAAATCAAATCCAAGTTCCTGTAATAAAACCAGAACATAGAATTTCTTGCAAATGAACGCATAATTGCTATTAGCCTTATCTACCGCAGTAATAATGAAGTTATCATGATAATAATGCAGTAACTTGCTAATCTTGCTAAGAGAATTAATGTTACTATTACTCATTGTATTCTTGCTATTGTTAGTGTTTTGGTTCTTGAGCTTATTATTATATAGTTTGTCTCGCACTAATTTTAAAATCTTATTTCTCCAATCCGAATAATCAGCTCTTAAAATTTTTTTGTGCTTCCTACACATCTTAGCTATGTGCTTATCGAGCGAAAGTGTGATACTGTCTGTAATATTTTTATGATTACACTTCCTGGGTAAACGATGCTTCGTTCCTAGAGCAAGCAATTCTTTAAACTCAGGTTCAGTAATAAAATTCAAATCACCTGTGAAAACGTGTTTGTGATAATCATTAACAAAAGAAGGGTGATCATTACATTTACACTTAGAATTTAAGATATCATGCAAATCAGACTTATCTAGCGTTTTCAAAAATTTGTTATAGTTGCAGATTTTCAAAGAGACAGGGCTATTCAATGTAAAATAAGTTTTCGGAGGATAACAATCCTGTACCTGTTCTGGAACAAGTCGATTAATACTTCTGTCATGCAGAATACTACTGATATCCACTTTGTCCATAATTTTGTTTTTGAACTCAAAAGTTGTATTTGTTTTTACATTGCTAGACTGCTCGGACTCTGAATTACATATTGTATTGTAATAATATGTAACAATTCGAAGATCTCCAATAGTTGTCGGTATTGAGAGTTTGAAGGTGCAGCAATGAGGAAGAGAAAGACCGAAGGACTTCCTCAACAGAAGGAACTTATCTGCAAAGAAGAGAAAATGTTTTGAAAGAATTTGTTTTGGAAGTTCTTCTCTTCTGTTAATTGAATGATTTTCACATTTTATAATTGGAAAATTAACAGAGCTGTTGATCGTTATGTAGATGTATTTTCTATTCATTTGTTCTTTTATTTCAACGACTTTCTTCTTCTCAAATGAAAATTAAAAGTTTTTCTATTTCATGAGAATGTTTTCTTCTTTATTCAAATTCCAAAATTAAATTAAACAAATTCAAAGCGTCGACTGTTGTTGAATATTCATGAAAATTCCGAAAATCAAAGAATAAACAAGAGAAGAATAAATCATTTCAAACCCTTAAAACGCTTATCCACAACTCAACGCTATTTACTAGAATTTCTGCGATAATACTGACTTACCTTTAACCGTAGGTCGTTGTTGAGGAGCAGGAGTACACCTACCCGCCGTGGCTGAAGCTTTCATTGGATCATCCTTTAAAATATAATCAAATTCACTATTCCATTGAACCGGAGAAATTTTAGCATCATAATATCATATAACACCAAAAGGTCAACAGACTCATGCGTCCGCAATGTGTTAGCAAAAGACTAATTAAGTAATTTTCTGTAGAAGTGCGTATTTAAACGGACAATTCATCAGTGTTGCCACTCGCCTTATTCACATGAAAACGCAGCAGGTGAATGGCTATGACAATGAACACAATTCATCGCATAAAATAGTGCCAAAATAACGCCCCTTTAAAGCCTGAATTAAGAGAATCGAAAAAGTCATTTCAAACCCTTAAAACGCTTATTCGCAAGTCAACACTATTATAGAGTACGGTATATGAAAGACAAAAAATCTCAATTATTATTATAATTAGAACATTATGATAAATTAAGAAAAAGATGGACTATAGTTAAGAGTGTAACACAAGGTATTGGAGTAGAACTCCATAATGCATTGTCTCTGCGAAGTACAGTGACCGCAAAAAGGTTACGAACACCCCTCAGAATTCAAAAGAATTGTCTGTCCAGTAAAACTATGTGTTGAATGACGTATTAATGCACATATAACATGATTAGTGAAGAAAACACATCAAATTTGATACAAACAAAGCATTTTAATGAAAAAATTTCAGTATTTTGTATTATAACCTTTGTTCTTCAGAACGGCCTGTATGCGGCGTGGCATAGACATGACCAGACTCTGGCACAGCTCCACCGAAATATCAGTCACCCAGATCATCTTTAGGTGGTTCTTGAGTTCCTCCACATTGCTGCAATTCTTTTCCGCCATCTTTTTCTTCAAGAGAACCCAGAGATTCTCAATTGGGTTGAGATCGGGTGAGTTCCCGGGCCAATCGAGCTGAGTGATGCGGTGTTCTCGGAGCCACAAGCTCACCTTCTTAGCCTTGTGGACAGGAGCACCGTCGTGTTGGAATGTCGTACACCCCTGGATCTCCATGAACTGCAACAGGTGGTTGTCCAGCACATCGATGTACCGGTTGGCGTTCATCGTTGTGTTCTTCTCCAGGAAGTAGAGACCAGCTCGTCCTCTAGCACTGAAGGCGCCCCAGACCATCACTGATGGAGGGTGCTTCACCGTCGGCACCACGTATTGAGGAGAGAAGGCAGACGATCCGGGCGGCCGGCGGACAGTGGTCTTGAAGTTCCCGAACTGCCGAAACACAGACTCGTCACTGAACATGACGGTGGACCACTGTTCAGCTGTCCAGTTCGCGTGAGCCCTGCAGAACTCCAGGCGCTTCTTCCTCATCTTCTTTGTGAGAAATGGCTTGCGAGCTGGTCTTCTGGCCTTGAAGCCCAACTCCGAGTGCAACCGGTGTTGGACTGTCCTACAGCTGACGTCGTCCAAGATGCCTGGGAGTTCGGCCTTGATTTGGGCAGCTGACAAAAACGGTTTCTGTGACACTAGACGCTTGATCTGCATGTCAGTCCTGGACGAAGTCTTGCGCTGCCTCCCGGTCCTCTTCTTAGGTTCCAGTGATTCTCCTGCGTCCTTCAGCTTCAGAAACTTGTTGACTGATGCAACAGAAATCTTAAGACGCTTGGAGATCTGTCGCTGGCTGTAACCTTCTTCAGATAAAAGCAATATATTCGAGCGCACAGCGACTGAAAGCTGCGGTTTTCGACCCATACTAACTCTGACGGCTCACACTCGTGTGTGACTTTTTACGTCAATGAGGAGGCAATGAGAGGCAGACAATAATCAATAGTGTATCTGGTGTATCTAATTGGACATCCAGACAGCCAATAGTCTAA
Organism: Prostheceraeus crozeri; assembly: GCA_907163375.1. NCBI lineage: Eukaryota > Metazoa > Platyhelminthes > Polycladida > Euryleptidae > Prostheceraeus > Prostheceraeus crozeri. The sequence continues at coordinate 31,216 of CAJQUW010004042.1, forward strand.
AGTTACGCTGCATGAAGGGAAAATCAGCATTGCTATCGGCTCTGGTAAGCGATTCAACCAGGCAGTCAAATTTCATCTATTTTTAGGTGTTCGTAAACTTTTTGCGGTCTCTGTAGATTCCCCCATTTCATTCTCTCCGTAACTGCTGCTCTTGGAAGAGAGAAAAGACGTTCTACTCGTACGTAATCTGAAAATGGGAACGGCGTTCCCAGTTCTTCACATCTCTCGCATAAATGAAAAGAAGATTATACTACTTATAAAATTTTATTGCGAGATCGACATTAATGATACATTGTCTTGTGATGCTTTCGAGCAATCTTTTTTCGCTTTCAGATTCAAAATAGTCTTCTATGTACGTAAAATGTTTTAGAGCATAATGAACACTTAAAGATGAAGTATGAAGTACTTTGTGAGATTCAGATAACTTATATAGTTTTATTAGAAAAGTTACATATTTTCGTGAGAGTTTGATATTATGAGTCATTTCAAGTTTTTACAAAACACACCATTGATGTTGCTTCTAATTGTCGCAATTTAGCAAGCACTTTTCCTTGGGTAATTGCACATTGCATCCCTTTATTATTCACAGTTTTTTGAAGTTGTATTAGTTTTGACAACGTTTCAACACATAAATTGATAGTTAACATAGACGATTGATCAACTTGAAAGTATGGAATTTCTTCAATAGAGTTTAATGAATTTCTTATTCGATTAAAAATCTCTCTTATATCAACCTCACTCTTGGCCATATTCTTTTCCTTCTTCTGAAAGTGTTTTTCATGTTGAATGATTTTCAGTTTAAATTCTTCTTTCTTCTCTTCTTCAATGAGTGTATAGATTGAATCACAAAAATTGAGAAAATGTCGATGAATATTATTGCTCATTTTGGTGAAAACGTTCATGAACTTCTTTCGAATGGCATTGATGTATTCGACGATTTTCTGTATTCGGGATCGGTCCGTTGTTCAGTTTCCAACTCCTTCGGTCTGAGTTCCCTCTTCTCAGACAGAGCTCTTCGAATATCTCCGATCGTCGATGTCTGCGGCAGTTGCAGGTCGCAGAAATCATTTCTCAATTTTCCCGTGAAGTCCTACAGATAGAATCGAACTGAAAATGACGCAAAGAAGTTGTTTTTTGAAGGAAAATCAGCAGAAGGCTCCGTTCTGTTAATCGAATCATTGTTCATTAACTTCGTTGGAGTAGCATTGATGTATTCGACGATTTTCTGTATTCCGGATCGGTCCGTTGCTCAATCTCCAACTCCTGCGGGTGGAGTTACCTCTTCTCCAACAGAACTCTTCGAATATCTCCGATCGTCGATGTTTGCGGCAGTTGTGAAGAAGCTTCCTCCTTCACCCATCACCAGGAACACTTTCCATCTTCGGAGACGCCGAAGGGTTGCTCAATTTTCAACTCCTTCGGTCTGAGTTTCCTCTTCTCAGACAGAGCTCTTCGAATATCTCCGATCGTCGATGTGTGCGGCAGTTGCAGGTCGCAGAATTCACTTCTCAATGTTCCCGTTCAGTCCTACAGACAGAATCGAACTGAAAAGAAGAGAAAATGACGCAAAGAAGTTGTTTTGTAAGTAAAAGCAGCAGAAGGCTACGTTCTTGTAATCGAATCACTTTTCACTGCTTGGTGTGACTTCACACAGATCACAAAAACATTTCATCTGCTTCAATCGTTCTTCTATCGCGAGCCTCACTTTGTCGATGTATTCCCACTCCGCCATAGTTCGTGGCTGGGAGTTAGGGGTGTACCATTGCCATAATTGATGTAGGAATTTGGTGCTGGTGATCTCCATCACATCATCAGTATCATACTGCAGATACTTCCATCGTATCCCTGTTAGGTCGGGGCACTCCTCTTCGTCGTCCGCTGGTAATGTCAACTTTCTAATGTTGTCGAGTCGGTATACTTTCTCCACCTTCCCCTTCGTTGTAGCGTTTGGTGCAACGAGCGCCTTTGGCGATGAGCATGGAGAAGAGAACTCCAATGTAGTGTTCGGTCAAGGAAGCACAGTCTCCTTCGACACATCAAACAACGTGTGTGTCAACGCAAAGCGGCATCAATCTCCGGAGGTGAAGTTGATTCTGACGATGACATCTCCTTTCCTTGTGATTTGTGCCCTCTTTCTTTCGATAGCTACTTTCAGCGATCTTCGCACAGACTTCAACACACGCATGCAAATGATCACTACACCAACGGTACCTCTACAATCTCCCTCATTAACGTTTCCCACTGTCATTTAGTACGCGACTACTGCATGGAGTCCAATACTCAAATAGTAGATTTTCCTGAGTGGCTCCTTCAAAATTATAACATTATCGAAGCGCTCTTCAACAATTTAGACAATTTTAGAATGAAGGCGCTCATCTACCTCAAACTAAAATATATTAAGATAGATTTTCAAACTGGTCAAGTGACGGAGAGAATACAGTTTCATGTTCCTTCCTCTTCCGCAACCGAAGTTGTAGACCGCGAGTCTTGGCTAAATTTCCATATTCAATGTTTAAAATCAAATGTACATAAATTCAATCAACGCGACAGCGCTCTAATTTTTGATGGTGTGGACTCAGCCATATTCAAAATTTCCCTATCAGAAAGTCATGCAGCTCGAGGCACATTTAAACTACCAAAAACGTTGTATAATAAGAAAGCTGTCATCAATGTCGATTGTAAATCGCAGTGTTTCAAATATGCAGTCCTATCCATCCTTCACTATAATGATATCAACGCGAATCGAAATCATACCTATAGCTATAAACAGTGGGAGGATGAACTAGACTTTGAAGGATGTGATAGTAACAACATGAAAATCAAAGATGTAGAAACGTTCGAAAAACATAATAAGATTAAAATTGTCGTTCACGTGTGGGAGAAGGGGTTGAAGGGTGCCCGCTATAATTCACGTTCAACTTGTTATGAACGTGTAGTCAACCTCTCATTAGTAAAACAAGATGATAGCGAGGAATGGCACTACTGTGGTATTCCCAAAATCTCTCGCTTGTACACACACTTAGGGCGCTCTAAAAGTGGTGAACATTTTGTATGCGACCGCTGCATCCGCTCCTTTTGGAATAAACATAAATTTGAAACTCACTATGAATGGTGCAAGCGAGGTAAATTACAAATGGAACGCATGCCCAAAGATAAAATATTTTCACATAGGGATAATGGTGACGAATTAAGTCCCCTGCGTGTCATTTACGCAGACATAGAATGCTACATTGATGATATCATCCACAAGCCAGCAGCCATATCCTGCTATGAAGTATGGCATGACCACTTTAGGAATAGGCAAAACAAAATGCATACTTGGCAAGGTGAAGATTGCATTTCAAAATTTCTAGAATTTCTCGATAAAGCTGCTAAATTTCAACAATCATATGATTCCCAATTGCAGCGTAAGTCACTACATATGTCAGATGAAGACAAACAAAAATTTGAAAGTTGCACATCGTGCCGTAAATGTCATAAAACGTTTGATGACGATAAAATTAAGAAAGTGCGTGATCATGATCACATCACTGGTAAATTTAGAAACGCACTCTGCTCCAAATGTAACTTTTCACTTAGGTTGAGACGTCGTGTACTACCCGTCATTTTTCATAACTTTAAGGGCTATGACAGTCATATGCTCATAAAAGGAGGGTTGAGCCAGATGAAATCGTGGCAGTTTAATGTAATAGCGCAAACGAGAGAAAAATTCATGGCAATGACAGCAAAAGTACCAATAGATAAAACTAAAGAAAATAAGACAGTCTTCTTCGAAATAAAATTTTTAGATTCATTCCAATTCATGTCAGCGTCACTAGCTTCTCTCGTTCGTAATCTCAAGTTTCTTCCCCATAGGTTTTGGGTAATGATTTCCAAAACCACGAAAAGGACTGTCTTCCACAGGCGAGGCTTTGTTTGATATTGGGGTACAAGCTCTAGAAGCAAGATATATGTGAGGGTCGTTGGGAAAAACGGGATTGGAAGGGTTGGACCTAATAGGGTAGTATCCATTACTGGGGCGGGGGTATCGCTAAATTTTTGCGTGTATTCTCGGAGCCTGGCAATGGCAAGTGCTTGATCATACTGCCGACCAAAGGGCTCAGTAGGATCTAATTGGGAACTACATGTAGGCCTATATGTGAGAGGGAGGGTGTTTACGCTTGCGTCGCAAGTTGGAGGAATTTTATACGGAGGAGGAGGTGAGCAGGAGCGGTATGAAGGTGGACGAACCGTACTGTCAGCTCCGTCAGGGGGAATAGGGGAGGCTCTGCGAGAATCCCAACTGTCCATCTCCCCACTCTGAATCGCTAGAACCGGATAATCTTCCACAAAGAGGAATCCGTCGTCTATCAATTCGGGAAGGAAGACGGAGATTGTTGGAATCTCAAGGTCAGGTGTGGGCAGTTACTCTGCGGCCAGCACGCAACCCATGAATGGCCAAATGCGCCATTTTTCGGGCACAGCGGACTCCGAACCATTGGTCATCTGTGTTCACTCATGCCCTCAAAATTGCTGTGGAAGGTGCTACAGCACTCCCTTCGAGCTGAAATGCCATAGTCACGACGCACCTTCCACGTACCTATATCTATCCCTGCCACAGGAATTGATGTTAGAGCGGGTATCCGAGACATAAGGGGGGCTAGTTCCAGGGTCTGTCCGATGACCAATTCTGCGCCGCTATTATGACAGAGGAATCGTTGAAGACGATTCCAAACTTGGGTCGCTGACGGGGCCTTTATGAGGTCTAGCTCAGACAGGCCGTGGAACACCTTGGTATCCCACTCCGGAATACTCCGCTAATTTTTTATTAAAGAATGAAACTCAGTTACTAACCTAAAATTTGGTGATCTAGACACAAAAAGTGCAGCTACCTCCACCGGTTCTGAAAGCGACGTGCCGGCTCTGCCAGTCTCGGGATCAATCCCTCCAGCCATCGCAACGACTAGTGAAGTCCTGAAAGATTCCATGGCTGGAAGGAAATAAGATTCATTAGTTGGATAGTATCATAAGTATAGGCACATTGGAAATGTGATATCTGTTTGAGAAAGGGAACTAGGATGATACCAGTTCACAAAGTCGATGTGTAATGACTCCAAAAGAAGAAGATATTACAAAAGTTTGTCATTAAAAGGAAACATAGTAAGAAAACACACGAAAAATGCGACATACATGTAGTTGTAGCATTAGCGACAGAGAAACGAAAACTTGAATGTTGACTATGACAAGGATTTTTGTTAAAATAGTGTTCAGTAATAGAACAGCAATAATTGACATAGAACAATAAAATACATGTGATAGTGAAAGATAATGTGATACTACAATAATGTAATAATAGAGAAAATGATGCATGAAAACTGAAAACAATATAAACATATTTGTAATAACCTTTACCCGGTGTTCATAATGACAGTACAGTAACATGAACATACATAAGGTGAAAAATTATTGATGAAGCTGTAGAACATAAAATTCATGACATGTAAGTTATGAATATCAAGTATATTATGAAGTAATCAGAGAAACTGCTGATGTTGAATGGAGAATTTTATAGTCTTAAATTGTATCGCTGTTCGGGTTAATCACACGTCGAGAGCGCAAATTGTAGGGACAATTTGTCATTTTGGAGTGAGGTTTTGGTGGTTCTTCAAAGTGTGAAACATCGCTGTTGTTTATCCAAGGTTCTTCATCATCCATGAACATAACATTCCATAACATATCCATTAACGTTCGAGTCTCTGAACGTGACTCTTTTTTATCCGACGGTGGGAATACTGGAGTATGTTGATTTTTGGCGATTTTACATCTGTTCAAGTTAATCCATTGCCTTGAGGCACGAGGTTGGTTTACCGGAACAACTAAGGCATTGGTATTAGTCAATGATAATATTCGAAATGGTCCTTTCCAAAGTTTCTGCATTTTTGGTGATAATCCTTTCTTTGTTTGAGGTGTAATAACATAGACTCTGTCACCGATATCTAATTTTTCTGGATGAGCGGTTCTATCATACATTAATTTCTGGTGTTCCTGGGCTTTAGTGTTATGATCTATTGCTACTGACCAAGCTAATGTCTTGGATACCATTGACATTAGCATCATCATTAATGGTAAAGGTATTTTGCCGATTGTTGTTCTGATAGTTAAACATATTTCTTGAAGGTGAAAATGGAATTTTTTTTTTTGTGTTAGACTTGAATAGTTTCCATTAACATTACCATTATTTCCAATATATTGATTCTGTTGCGGCCTTGGTTGTTGCAAGTCGCATCTTACCCTTTCCCCTGGTTGTTGGGGTGTTACGGACGATGTGTTGTATGGAAACCGTCTTGTATACGGAAATTTCTGACGTCCTTGATTTCCACTTTGAGAAGGCATCGGGCACTGACATTCTCGAGCGTAATGGCCACGCTTATGACATCTCCGACAGACAGGCGGTCTTTCGAGAGTCCAGCGGTTTGCCATAGGCTTAGCGTTCCACCTGGGTCGTTCTTGTGCACGGTACTGTAATTGGTAATTAAGTTGGTGTTATCAACTTGATTATCAGATTTAATTTGGCTTATGAAATGCTGCAGCTGATCGGATATAGCAGCTACAATTTTATGACCTTCTGTCCCATTATCATCAAATAATATACTTCTCTGGTTGTATAACCTTTGAGCGATAACCTTTGCATGTAATTTTCTATAACATAGAGTGTTACCTCATAATTATCTTCAATTGACGGGAGGTTTGATTTTGACCCATTATACTCACTTTTCCCATGCAGAGACAATAAGGAAAAACAGTGGAATCTTCTTTGTATATAATATAATAGCACGCACACAATACAAGTTCAGTCTAGTGGGATTAGACTGGAACACAAAAGAAATTTTATTTACATTGCAAAATATAGGAAGAAAGGTTACTACTAATAAAAAACTCTTCATTTAAGAGTGCTTATATAGACAGTTTTTATATTTCTTGCGAACCAAAGATCATTTCTTCCATAGACGTTGGTTGATTTAATTTTTCTATGTAAATTTTGATTTCTTTAAAATGCTTTTGAACAAAAGTAATGGGCATCGAGGTATTTAGGAATAAGTTGCGCGGTAGAATGAGGTCCGATAAGTTTATTAAGAAATAACAATAACTTACATTATAGGGAATTTTGAATAGTTTCAAGTTTGTCACAAATTTCTTTTTTTATTATCAGACATTTCCAGAAATCTTTTGAATCCATAACCTTGATAGGCAGCGATGGAGCTCCTCATCACTTGCAATTAGCTTTGAAATCAAACTAGCACTTTCCTCAATGGTAGTGAAGGCCTCTTTTGTAACATTGAACACAGGAATTGAACTAGTGATGAAATACTTTTCAATTTTTCCTTTGATATCCTCCACTTGTTCTTGAGAGACCGTCTTTTTCGGTTGAATCTCCACCTGCCACTCTTCAAAATATTTCTTCGCAGTTTCCTTGTGCTCTTCTTTAATTAAGTTTAATAAAATCGGCATGTAAAATGAAAACGCTTCCGCGGCAGTACGTTTTGGCATTTTGTAATGAATAGAGAGAAGCGATGCTAGTTCACACAATGATTATAGATTGCGACAGTAAATAAGGAAAATACGGAAACACATGCACTTTCATATGTTGGTCCAGCGTCCCCTGTTTGATATGCTTGCGAAATTCACTACCCCCTGGCCACTTTGCCGTAGGAGCATTGGGTTACGAGAAATCTGGAGTTTTCGTCATTGTATCTATAAAGTAAAACAGTTTGATAGCAAACGTTGCAATAAGGAGACTCGTTGACAAAATTTGCCACGTCCTGTGATTCATGTTCATACAAAGAGTGTTGTTCATGTTACCCATTTTGGGTTACTGAGGCCTGATATCAAGCCAGCAACCTTATAGGCGTTAAGCTCTTGAATCCGTTACAGGCATTTCTCAGAGGGGATCTTAACCAGCTCCAAGGCCTCAACCCACAAATCTTAGGTTTGATGGATAGAGCGTGCGATATGTCAGTGTTGGTATCCGGACCCCGATTTTGACATAAAATTTGCAAGAGGAAGCTGCCCAAGTCGTGAAGATTCATAAACGATTGCCTTTTATTCAAAAACTTGAATGATTATCATGGATTAATTAAAATCAGTCAATCATTTAGGCAACTGTACTATCGCGAAAGAGGTATGAATTTATACCAACATACTTAATATATCTACATTTAAACAGTCAATTCTTACAGTAAAACGCTTACAGAAGTAAAATTGCTCAAGGAATGCATTACCAACTTACGTAAATTATGTGATTTTCAAATGCCTAAGTTAATGTGTGAGATGCTTACTAAATAGCGTAAAAACTGTTTCATTCTTCGTTGATTTGACAACAATTATCCTATTACAAGGCTGAAGAGGACACACGTTGTGCCTCCCAATTCTATCGCTCCTAATCTCTGTTACGTAATGACATTTGGTGTGGTATTTTCATTCACGAGGAATTTAATCCTATACAGGTGGATCCCATTACAGAGTGAGACAGTTTGAAGAAGAAAGATGAAATTAAAGATACCGATGAATCCTGAGAAGGACTGATTGTTGCGTTCTCTACAGAAATAAAGTTTAATATTTTCAATTACCAGAAAATGTCCAACAATAAACATGTAAACGAGGAAATGCAGACTATCGAAATAGTGAACGAATAATTGCAGTCAAACGAAATATCTGGGTAGCCGTCAACAAGATGCCATGAAGCCCCGGACCTTATCTTCCCTACGTTGGAAGCCGGCAGGAAAATTGCTTCAAGGCATTAATGTCAAAAAGCGTCCGTCAAAATCAGTCAATAGAAGAGGTCATCAGCAGGAACTCGAATAGGATTCGTGTTTCGGCCCCTGCTCCTGAACACTCAGACCCATTCGAGCGGGGCCCTGCATGAATCATGCAGCCTCCAAAATTATAATTTAACAGTTCGATGTATTGGCTTTTAGGCAAGATGAGGCGATCTGTCTCGCTGAGTACAGTCCGAATTTTCTCAAAATGTATTTATGCTTATGTAAAGCTTTTTCGGCGGAAAGTCTCAGTTCGGTTTCGGTATAACCCCTGTGCTGAAGTAGCGTAAAGGTGTTTCTGGTTTTATCCATGAAATCATTTAATGAAGAGCAAATACGTCCATATCTTATTATTTGGCTACTAAATACATTAATTCCTGTTTTCCGAGGTATGTTATTTTCAGGGAAGGTCAAAAGAGTTACTTGAAAACTGAAATAATCCACTTTATGATACACTGATGTATTTAATCCAGAGTCAGTTATGCTCAGTTTGACGTCTAAATATTCTACTTCTTTATTATTGTTGCCACTCCTGTTTGCTACCAGACTTTGGGGATATATTCTAGGAATAATCTTGTCAAAATGTTTATAATTGAAGATGCATAAATCATCGATATACCTGGTAGTGTTTGACAATAAACGTGCTAGTCCTATCTTTTCCTCAGAAACAATATCTCTCATATAACAGAATTCACAGTGTAGTAGAAAAAGATCTGCTAACAAAGGACTGCAGTTGCCTCCCATTGGTATGCCACATTTTTGTTTAAAAACGTAATCTCCGAAAGTGATGAATACTTCGTTAATTATGTAGGAAATCGCATGTTTGAAAGTATCCTTCGTGAAAATAGAATAACCGCTGTATCTTTTTTGTGATAGGAATGCCTTATCGTATCCAATACACAGGAATTTTCTACTGCTTTCATTAAAAATGATATCAAGTAGCGCATGAATGTGGTTTTGAACCTCGCTTTGATCTAAGTTAGTATATAAAGTAGAAAAATCAAATACTTGTAAATTATCTACTTTTACACTATGGGCTTTCATTAGGAATTCTTCAGTTGACTGAATGCTCCAAAAATAATTGATTCCGTTGTTTCTGTAAATGGCAGTACAGTATCTTTTGAAGTGTTCCCTAATAACGGCCAAACCTTTATTTATCTTTACTGATAGTTGTTTAGTGGTGCAGCGTCTAGCTCCAGCAATAAAGCGAAACTTATATGGTGATTATGTAATTTGGGTAACCAATAAATTTTTGGTAATTTAAAGTTTTCTTCTTTACAGTTAGTGTTAAATTTCTTAGTCATCATTAAGTTATGATTTTGTATGATATCGCTGGCCTTACGTTGAACTGGACAATAAGTCATATTACCCAAAGGGGTCATAGTACTGATATCAAAACCTAGCTCTTCTAGGAGAACTTTTAGATAAAACTTTTTGCAAATAAAGGCATAATTATTACTGGCTTTGTCTATAGGGGCCACCACAAAGAACTTATGGATATAATCCAAGCAATCGTCTAAGTCTGTTTCATTTAACTTTCTCAGATTCATCTTTGTAGACGTACTAGTCTTTTTACGTTCAATCGTCTTGAATCGAAACAACCTGTTTTTTACAATTTTAATGATTCTGAGTTTCCATTTTTGAAAGCTGTCTATATCAATTTTGTTATTTTTAGCCATCGTTACAATATGACGGTCTAATGCAGCTTCGATTTCATCTGTAAGTTTCGCATCGTCAATATTATCTTCAGTTCTATGCTTGGTACCTAGTTCAAATAATTTCCTCAGATTTTCATTGTTCACAAAATTTAAGTCACCAGTGATGACGTGTTTATGAAAATCATATATGTGACGTTTGTGATCATTACATTTACAATCTTCTCGTATAATTGCACTCATACTGTCAGAGTCGATGCTTTTAAGAAATGCACTATAATTACACAGTTTTAGAGAAATCGGGTTATTTAAAGAGAAAAATACTGACGGTGGATAATAACTACGAATCTTTTCCGGAAGAAGTCGATTCAGATTACTGTCGTGCAAAATACTGTTCAGATTAACTTGATCCATCTTTTTATTTTTAAAAGGAAAAATTATGTTGACTTTGCTGTCCTTATCTTTTATAGGATTATTATTTATAATTGTGTTTGTTGCAATAAGCCGACAAAATGTATGAGAAGTCACTGTCTTCGTTAATCGTAAATGCATTCAACTGTTTAAAGTGTGAAAATTAATTGACTTTAACGTTTGATAAAATCTAGCAAACTTCTTATCATTAAAATAATCTCTCAAATCTTTAAGCAGTCGATCGAAAGTATCTTTGTTCAAGAAAAACTTTTCTCTAGATTTCTTTCTATTGCCGTGCCCTCTTTTCCGTCTTGGGATTGGACTGTTATAATAACATTCATCATTTATTGAACCTTGCGAAACGCAGCCACCACCCGAGATTTTGTCGTTTAATCCAAGGGGATACATAGTATTCATGGTTTTTATGTAGAAATCCTCACTTTTATTCAGTTTTCCTGATAGATCTTCATTATTTTCATGATCATTAATAACATCAATAATTTGAATACTAATGTCATCACGGCTGTGACTATCGCTACGGAAATGATTACTTATGAAAGTGTTTTTCTTTTCGCTAGAAATGGAACTTCTATGCCATTAAGTCTACAGTGAAGTGCTTGCTTAGTCTGACCAACATATTGCAAGCCGCATTTTTTACAAGAAATAAGATAAATTACGTTAAATGATTTGCAATCATATAATCCTGGTTTATTGAAAATAAAACTTCTCCCTGTACTAAAACTAGTGAAAACTGGATTCGTGTTCAATGTTCTACAACATAGACACTTTTTTGATCCACAGGTCGTTAAATAGGCGCGCGAGGAGGGCGCTATCCACTCCATCACATCAACGTTGAATACTTTATTTGACATAATAACCATAATTGACTAGTTGCCAGAGCCTCTCAAGCAGACGATACCTGTGCGAGGCTGGGCTTTGAGGTATGTCCAATAGTTACAATGAAGGTAATAAAGGCTGAATACATAAGCATACACTTACATTACCATACGTGAGTCCTATTTGCAGTTAGCTCCTAAGAAGTACAAGTAACCTTTGTGATTCAAGAACCGGAGTTCCGCTAGCAGAGGTGAAGAGGCGGGGAACGAGGTCCACCAATCAACTCTAAACGTACTACAAGATCAATTAAAATCAGTCAATCATTTAGGCAACTGTACTATCGCGAAAGAGGTATGAATTTATACCAACATACTTAATATATCTACATTTAAACAGTCAATTCTTACAGTAAAACGCTTACAGAAGTAAAATTGCTCAAGGAATGCATTACCAACTTACGTAAATTATGTGATTTTCAAATGCCTAAGTTAATGTGTGAGATGCTTTACTAAATAGCGTAAAAACTGTTTCATTCTTCGTTGATTTGACAACAATTATCCTATTACAAGGCTGAAGAGGACACACGTTGTGCCTCCCAATTCTATCGCTCCTAATCTCTGTTACGTAATGACATTTGGTGTGGTATTTTCATTCACGAGGAATTTAATCCTATACAGTGGATCCCATTACAGAGTGAGACAGTTTGAAGAAGAAAGATGAAATTAAAGATACCGATGAATCCTGAGAAGGACTGATTGTTGCGTTCTCTACAGAAATAAAGTTTAATATTTTCAATTACCAGAAAATGTCCAACAATAAACATGTAAACGAGGAAATGCAGACTATCGAAATAGTGAACGAATAATTGCAGTCAAACGAAATATCAGGGTAGCCGTCAACAAGATGCCATGAAGCCCCGGACCTTATCTTCCCTACGTTGGAAGCCGGGCAGGAAAGTTGCTTCAAGGCATTAATGTCAAAAAGCGTCCGTCAAAATCAGTCAATAGAAGAGGTCATCAGCAGGAACTCGAATAGGATTCGTGTTTCGGCCCCTGCTCCTGAACACTCAGACCCATTCGAGCGGGGCCCTGCATGAATCATGCAGCCTCCAAAATTATAATTTAACAGTTCGATGTATTGGCTTTTAGGCAAGATGAGGCGATCTGTCTCGCTGAGTACAGTCCGAATTTTCTCAAAATGTATTTATGCTTATGTAAAGCTTTTTCGGCGGAAAGTCTCAGTTCGGTTTCGGTATAACCCCTGTGCTGAAGTAGCGTAAAGGTGTTTCTGGTTTTATCCATGAAATCATTTAATGAAGAGCAAATACGTCCATATCTTATTATTTGGCTACTAAATACATTAATTCCTGTTTTCCGAGGTATGTTATTTTCAGGGAAGGTCAAAAGAGTTACTTGAAAACTGAAATAATCCACTTTATGATACACTGATGTATTTAATCCAGAGTCAGTTATGCTCAGTTTGACGTCTAAATATTCTACTTCTTTATTATTGTTGCCACTCCTGTTTGCTACCAGACTTTGGGGATATATTCTAGGAATAATCTTGTCAAAATGTTTATAATTGAAGATGCATAAATCATCGATATACCTGGTAGTGTTTGACAATAAACGTGCTAGTCCTATCTTTTCCTCAGAAACAATATCTCTCATATAACAGAATTCACAGTGTAGTAGAAAAAGATCTGCTAACAAAGGACTGCAGTTGCCTCCCATTGGTATGCCACATTTTTGTTTAAAAACGTAATCTCCGAAAGTGATGAATACTTCGTTAATTATGTAGGAAATCGCATGTTTGAAAGTATCCTTCGTGAAAATAGAATAACCGCTGTATCTTTTTTGTGATAGGAATGCCTTATCGTATCCAATACACAGGAATTTTCTACTGCTTTCATTAAAAATGATATCAAGTAGCGCATGAATGTGGTTTTGAACCTCGCTTTGATCTAAGTTAGTATATAAAGTAGAAAAATCAAATACTTGTAAATTATCTACTTTTACACTATGGGCTTTCATTAGGAATTCTTCAGTTGACTGAATGCTCCAAAAATAATTGATTCCGTTGTTTCTGTAAATGGCAGTACAGTATCTTTTGAAGTGTTCCCTAATAACGGCCAAACCTTTATTTATCTTTACTGATAGTTGTTTAGTGGTGCAGCGTCTAGCTCCAGCAATAAAGCGAAACTTATATGGTGATTTATGTAATTTGGGTAACCAATAAATTTTTGGTAATTTAAAGTTTTCTTCTTTACAGTTAGTGTTAAATTTCTTAGTCATCATTAAGTTATGATTTTGTATGATATCGCTGGCCTTACGTTGAACTGGACAATAAGTCATATTACCCAAAGGGGTCATAGTACTGATATCAAAACCTAGCTCTTCTAGGAGAACTTTTAGATAAAACTTTTTGCAAATAAAGGCATAATTATTACTGGCTTTGTCTATAGGGGCCACCACAAAGAACTTATGGATGTAATCCAAGCAATCGTCTAAGTCTGTTTCATTTAACTTTCTCAGATTCATCTTTGTAGACGTACTAGTCTTTTTACGTTCAATCGTCTTGAATCGAAACAACCTGTTTTTTACAATTTTAATGATTCTGAGTTTCCATTTTTGAAAGCTGTCTATATCAATTTTGTTATTTTTAGCCATCGTTACAATATGACGGTCTAATGCAGCTTCGATTTCATCTGTAAGTTTCGCATCGTCAATATTATCTTCAGTTCTATGCTTGGTACCTAGTTCAAATAATTTCCTCAGATTTTCATTGTTCACAAAATTTAAGTCACCAGTGATGACGTGTTTATGAAAATCATATATGTGACGTTTGTGATCATTACATTTACAATCTTCTCGTATAATTGCACTCATACTGTCAGAGTCGATGCTTTTAAGAAATGCACTATAATTACACAGTTTTAGAGAAATCGGGTTATTTAAAGAGAAAAATACTGACGGTGGATAATAACTACGAATCTTTTCCGGAAGAAGTCGATTCAGATTACTGTCGTGCAAAATACTGTTCAGATTAACTTGATCCATCTTTTTATTTTTAAAAGGAAAAATTATGTTGACTTTGCTGTCCTTATCTTTTATAGGATTATTATTTATAATTGTGTTGTTGCAATAAGCCGACAAAATGTATGAGAAGTCACTGTCTTCGTTAATCGTAAATGCATTCAACTGTTTTAAAGTGTGAAAATTAATTGACTTTAACGTTTGATAAAATCTAGCAAACTTCTTATCATTAAAATAATCTCTCAAATCTTTAAGCAGTCGATCGAAAGTATCTTTGTTCAAGAAAAACTTTTCTCTAGATTTCTTTCTATTGCCGTGCCCTCTTTTCCGTCTTGGGATTGGACTGTTATAATAACATTCATCATTTATTGAACCTTGCGAAACGCAGCCACCACCCGAGATTTTGTCGTTTAATCCAAGGGGATACATAGTATTCATGGTTTTTATGTAGAAATCCTCACTTTTATTCAGTTTTCCTGATAGATCTTCATTATTTTCATGATCATTAATAACATCAATAATTTGAATACTAATGTCATCACGAATTTAAATTGGAACACGAATGGAACACGAATTTAAATTTCTGTTTTTAGGACTATTGATAAAACGTTTATATGTTGTTTATCACATTGCTTGTTATGTAAGCAAATTTCTCAGGTTTCATCTTTAGCTTTAGGATAAACAAAACCAAAGTTAGCAGTTTAAATCTATTTTAAAAGTTTCAGATTTGTAGTACTACTTATAGAACGTTTATAAGTAGTCTACGACTTGACCTGAACCGATGACCTCTCCAACAAACTTAAAACGAGCGAATTCAATCCGACTTCTACAAGTAGAAAATTAGGCCTACTACGATGGCGCGGAGACTAAGCCATCTCCTGGCTTTCCACCGACTCCAAAGATTTTGGCGGTGGCACCAATCGAAATATGTTCCGGTTTTGAAGTCTTCCGATGTTATCATCAGAGCTCCGGAGTTTATATACCTCGATCTCGACTGGCAATTGAACTGATTCTTGTCTGTGAATGCTCCATATATATAGCCGAGGGAATATGCAGTCTGTCGATTTCGTGAAGTCCTTCCATTAAATGATGGCCACCACTCTGACTGCCTGCCTGCCTGCTTGTTTGACAGGGGAGGGGATTCTCATTTTTGATCCGATTTAGCTGAAAACAACCTTACCGATGTGAAATTGAACGTAGATTCCGAATTTGCCCTTCGTTTTCCTATCCGATACGTCGTTTGGCCGCTACAACCCCTTTCTCACTCCAAAACCTGCACCAAAGGTCACAAAATAGAACCAGGCTCTTCAGGGGGAGGAGGAAGGGTCTCACTCTTGCTCCGAGGATCACCATCACAACCTCGGTCACTTCCTCTCTCCAGAGGGGGTTGGGAGAGGTCAACTTAATGTCACTCCCTCCGATGCTTGGGTCTGCCATTGCATCACTACTACCGTGAGGGTTCCCTGATGACCTCCCATTTGAAATGCGTGTAATATATAAGAAGGCATATGTGCACTTGTCAAAGGTGCACTTGCCTTTGTCGCTCAGGTATCAACTTACTGGTTGAGGGGTAGCATCGAATCTAGCTGTTCATCTTTTATAGACCATAATGCTCTTCCTTATTTTTTTCGGATCGAATTCGAATCCTTGTGTGAATCTTTGGCGTCACTACTCCCTCACTTGGGTGGTTTTAAGTGACCTAATCTGGCGGAGCATTGCAATGCTTCTTCCTGCCGACTTGCAATGACACTTGTGGGGCTCGACCTCGTCCAACAGATCGCCAAGCACTGAACCACTGTGTCATTGACGATGATCGAACCCAAGTATTTCATTGACATTAAAACAGCTTTTAGATTGTCTAAAAACCATAAATGGATATTAAGGACACTTCTTATTACCATGAAGTATATGTCGGCTATTTTCAATATCCAGTATTTTTGGTAAACTTCAGACATGATAACATCTGAAACTTGATTCAAATGGATTGTCTTGAAATTGACAACAGAACCGTGTGAGTATAACCAAGTACACGGGAATCAGTCATGGAATGATAGCGGATGAATTTAAATACAATCGATGCAATACTTAGTTATGCGTAATTTTGTATTCTGCTGCTCAAATTCGTGCATGTTCATCCTTGCAAAGTGAGTCGATTACAATACTTTCATCATCATTGATGTAGGTGCTGTACAATGTTGTATCTCCAATTAACAAAAACAGTTCTTTGAAGATGTTGCGTCAACTTATTTCGCAAAGGCGTCGGCACGCGATCGCTCACAAGTGGCACTCAATTTTGTCATTTTCTATTGTTCTCCTACTTCCAATTGAAATGTAAATGGAATTAATCTTATCGATGAACTCAACTGTAAGATAAAGACATATCTTGTTCTTTTTTGATTAGTGCTTTGACTGCTGGTTTACATAGAGGTTGCCTGTAACTCCCTAAAAGTTGCTCGGATGATTGGAATCTTCAACTTGATCAAAAGACACGGAAACAAGGAAACCTGAATTTTCAATCTGGCGAAAAAGTCTAGTCAATAGATGCAATTTGAGTATTGATGACGGTATATCCACTGGAAATGATCTTAAATGAAGACATGTTAATCCCAAGACTATTTCGCGAGTCTTACTGATCCATTGATTTTGAATTTTAGTGAACGTGTCATACATGAACGCTTGGTTTTGCAGATAGGCTACATAACTGGAGGCCATTAATGTACATTCATACCTCGTAATTGTGTTTGCATGTATGCTGCATCGATCTGGACGAGTGTGAGATGTAATTCTACTTTTCAGTAGGGCTTTCGTGATCGTTCATTGCAAGATTGACCATTATTGAGTTTGCTAACCTCTGATGTCTTCACAAACAATTTGGAAATTTGAAATGCTTTATTTGAACCGCAAACTTGAAGCAACAGATTAAAATACGGATAAAATACAATGAAGCTTGAATATATAGAGTTTTCCTATCAATCTTCAGCCTTGTGATTGTAAAACGGTTTTCGCCTAAAATTCTTATGTGACGAATCTAGTCGTCAAATCACTGACAGTTTTAATCACACTTACTCTCTATTTAAGAGTGAACATTTGAAGAAAAGTACGATTGAGCAGTAGGAAAAATTGTATTTCTGTTTTTCGCTATTTACATGACTTATTTCCGATTAATTGTTTACATTCACATGGAAACAAAACAAAAGAAAATACTTAGAAAAGGTGAGTTTTCCTATCAATAATGCAATCTGGGTGTCTGCAGTTGAAAGTATTGGAAGTAATATGTCAGAGTTGAGTGAACTGTAGTTTGTGCTTCCGTGATCTTTCTGGTACAGTGGTTAGGTGATTGGCTTTGCGATCTATTTGGTCTAGGTGGAGCCCCGAAAGTGTCATTGGCAGTCGGCAGTAATGGCATCAGGGCTAAAAACATCGTGACCCTCCAGAAAAGTCTGACTATGTCACCAGTGTCCAAGTCCCCAATATACGGGAGTAGTAACGTTAAAGGTTAACTTCAGACGCAAATTTATGAAATTTCTTATTATTATTAGGGTTGTCCTAATTATTTCAGAATCCAGAGGCGGCTCCTTCTGGAACCTTGACAATTCCAGGCCACTTGTTCTTACCGTGTGAAGTATTGTCAGAATTCTTGCCAGCGTGAAGTGGAAACGCCGCTTCTCTGAAGATATTTGTTTTTTTTTCTCTAGAAAATAGTCTTCTGAATAATTCCAGTGTCAGGTTCTTTTCTAGTTTCAGCACTTACTTACTTTTTCTTTTCTCCTTTTAACGTCTTCTTTTCCTCTTTTGACAATCACATCAATTTCGGATGACGTTTTCCAGTCGACCTAGAACAATTTAGAACAAGAGTTTGTATAAAAAGAAGGTTTTCGTAGAGACACTGATAATTTATTGTCATAGTGAAAAATCCACTTTTTCTCTCCTTCAGAGTTTATTGACCAAGTTATGAGGTTATTTACAATAAAATAATTAAAAGGCTAACGCTTCGTGCCACTGACACTTCGATGGGCCGACTTCTGCAAAGTGTCAGTGGCACGAAGCGCTAGCCTTTTAATTATTTTATTGTAAATAACCTCATAACTTGGTCAATAAACTCTGAAGGAGAGAAAAAGTGGATTTTTCACTATGACAATAAGCAACAGCCTCCTGTTCTTGACCATCAATTGGACACTGATAATTTTCTTTTTTATGTCCCACACTGGTGATGATATGTTGACGGAAGATAAAAAAACGATATCACGATGACTGTCTCGATGATGAGACACTGCGAATCAGTCTAATGCAAATATTGTGGAACATTTGTTTATGAGATGTTTCATCGTAGACAGAATTCCATCGTCTAGCAACACGATCCAAACGTTCAAATTTACAAAAGTGCTTCTTTTTCAAGTCGAGCCAACAGAAAGATGAACGTGAATATACTAGACCCATGTATGCCTGCCACACAATATGATCGTCATTAACTTTCAAACGTTTAACTTGGGACATGATTCTGCAACACTTTTTGTGCAAAAAAAGGATAGTTGATAATACCACGTCAAATCAGCGCTAAAGAATATGCCAAGGATTTCATATTGGCAATCTCTTCAATCACTTCACCATTTGTTGCAATTTCGGTACACCTGTTAGGTTCAAGTGGCCTAGAAATGATCTTATTTACATTGATGGTCATATTCTTTTGAGTTACCCAATTTCAAAAAGCGTCAATCTCTTTCTGAAAATCTGCACCGCTATTGCTAATATCGGACAAATGAATAAAGGTTACATCATTTGCGCACGAAATAACTTTAGATGTTTATATACCAGAGTTGCGAGCGCACACTTAAGAAAATGTGCACAAATTTTTCAAAACATGACTCATTTTATTATTAAAAGCCTCTCCGGTCTTCGTCCAATTTCCTTTCCTACAGCATTTCGAAAATCTCCAACAGTTGTCGGTATTGGGAGTTTGAAGGTGCAGAAATGAGGAAGATTAAATTGGTTGAGGCTAACCTCCGGTAGATCATGAAGAAAAATAATAATACTGTAGGCCTAACTAAAAACTGAAAGAAAAAAATATAACTTACTACTGCGTTTTGAAAAAAATTATAAATCTAACAACTTACTTATGACATTAGCGTCTAAAAAGGAGTGATTATAGACATGACACTTGTGTGTCTGCTTATATACTTCAAACATTGTAACTTATCTAAATCCCAATCTGCTATCAGTCAAATACAAATACAAACAGACCTGTCATTTCTGATGCGGATAACTTGTCAACCACGTGTGGTGTTCGCAAATGCTTCAATCGAAGTGAGAAGATGAAGCTGAAGATAATGAAAAGTAAAGAATTTGATCCCTCCAAAGGACCGATCTGGCTTTCCCACAGGTTACATGAAGTGCAACTAAAACAGATAATTGATAGATGCTGTGATAAAGTTGATGAGGACAAAGGCAAAAGAGGTCATCAGCAGGAACTTGAGCAAGATTCACATTTCGGCCCCTTAATTCCTGTACGTTCAAACTCGCTCAAGCGGGGCCCTACTTTAAAGAAAGCAGCCTCGAAAGAAAAATCTCGGACATGTAGTCAGATACATTGACTACGCCATCGAGATGATTCGAACTGACTAAACTGGAAATATGGAAAAGGAACTTAAATAAAGTTCGGGCAGTTGTCCAAAAGTTGCTTAGCGGAGAAATAACCGTATTTCAATAAAGTCTCTCTGTGTTTGTGTAACTGCTTTTCAGCACTGCGCTTAAGATCAAAGCGATTATAACCTCTCGCAATGAGGGTGGTGGAGGTACGATTTATTTTTTCAATAAAATCGCTCTCATGTGTACAGATGCGAATATATCTCAAAACCTGTCCCGCGAAAACTTTGATGCCTATTTTGTAAGGCATAGTGTTTTGATGAAATGTTAAGAGCGTAACAGGAAAATTGAAGTTGTCAACCTTATGAAATACAGAGGTAACCGCTTCTGTATTAGTGATTTGCATTTTAATGTCTAAATATTCAATGTTGTTATCATTATCTCCACTTCTTCTTGCCTCCAGACTTGGTGGATAAATTTTAGGAATTAAAGAAGCGAAATGTTTATAATTGATAATACACAGATCGTCTATATATCTAGAGGTATTCGATAGAAGTTTAGCTAGACCATACTTTTTACTTTTCATAAGATAAGACATGAAAATATATTCGCAGTGTAAAAGAAAAAGGTCTGCTAGCAAAGGGCTACAATTACCTCCCATCGGTATACCTTTTATCTGGCGAAAAACCAGTCCACCAAAAGTGACGTAAACTTCATCAATAATGAATTTAATGGCATCCTTAAAGTTATCTTTAGTAAAAACACTATAGCCTTGATACTTTTTACTAGCTAAAAAACATTTTTCATAACCGATGCATAAGTATTTCCTATTCGAATCATTAAACACCAAATCTAGCAAGTCAGAAATGTGATGAATAACATCGTCATGATTCAAGTTAGTGTGCAATGTGGAGAAGTCAAAAACTTGCACGTTATGTATATTGATGTTTTGAATCTTATTTAGGAATTCGATCGAAGATACTATACTCCAAAAACAGTTAATTCCGCTATTTTTATAGATAGCGTTACAATATTCCTTGAAGTAATTTCTTATAACGGTTAGGCCTTTATTAATCTTAGTCGAAAGTTGTTTAGTAGTGTATTGTTTAGCACCTGCTATGAAGCGAAATTTGTAAGGGTTTTATGCAATTTAGGTATCCAATACAATCGAGGTAGTTTAAGATTATCTTTATTACAAATAGTATGAAAGGAATTACTAATGATCTCTTTATGATTTACAACTAAACTATTGATCTCTATGTTAACAGGTATGTATGTACTATACCTATAGGAGTTAATGTCTTCAAATCAAATCCAAGTTCCTGTAATAAAACCAGAACATAGAATTTCTTGCAAATGAACGCATAATTGCTATTAGCCTTATCTACCGCAGTAATAATGAAGTTATCATGATAATAATGCAGTAACTTGCTAATCTTGCTAAGAGAATTAATGTTGCTATTACTCATTGTATTCTTGCTATTGTTACTGTTTTGGTTCTTGAGCTTATTATTATATAGTTTGTCTCGCACTAATTTTAAAATCTTATTTCTCCAATCCGAATAATCAGCTCTTAAAATTTTTTTGTACTTCCTACACATCTTAGCTATGTGCTTATCGAGCGAAAGTGTGATACTGTCTATAATATTTTTATGATTACACTTCCTGGGTAAACGATGCTTCGTTCCTAGAGCAAGCAATTCTTTAAACTCAGGTTCAGTAATAAAATTCAAATCACCTGTGAAAACGTGTTTGTGATAATCATTAACAAAAGAAGGGTGATCATTACATTTACACTTAGAATTTAAGATATCATGCAAATCAGACTTATCTAGAGTTTTCAAAAATTTGTTATAGTTGCAGATTTTCAAAGAGACAGGGCTATTCAATGTAAAATAAGTTTTCGGAGGATAACAATGCTGTACCTGTTCTGGAACAAGTCGATTAATACTTCTGTCATGCAGAATACTACTGATATCCACTTTGTCCATAATTTTGTTTTTGAACTCAAAAGTTATATTTGTTTTTACATTGCTAGACTGCTCGGACTCTGAATTACATATTGTATTGTAGTAATATGTAACAATTCGAAGATCTCCAATAGTTGTCGGTATTGAGAGTTTGAAGGTGCAGCAATGAGGAAGAGAAAGACCGAAGGACTTCCTCAACAGAATGAACTTATCTGCAAAGAGGAGAAAATGTTTTGAAAGAATTTGTTTTGGAAGTTCTGGTCTTCTGTTAATTGAATCATTTTCACATTTTATAATTGGAAAATTTTACAGAGCTACTGATCGTTATGTACAGTTATGGCCATAAAGATCCGATCACCCACGCACTTTTACGTGAACGCTATTTCAAAACATCAAATTTCTTTCCCTAGTGCATTATATTTGGTTGCGAAGAGTATTGAGTCTTTGAACATGTATAAAGGTGTACAAAAGTAGATATATACGTACATACGGTCCAAAATATCACAGTTTGAGTATGAGATCAATATTTTGTTGCTCTACCACGTACCTTCAGAACCGCATCTATTCTTCTCGGCATGGATTCAACGAGCGCCTCGCAATATTGAGGGGTAATTGTATGGCACCATGCTTTCAGTATTGCTTCTTTTAAGTCTCGATAGGATGTTGGGTTCTGTTTGGAGACCTCAGCTTTCAATTTCACCCAACAATTCTCAATCGGGTTGAGATCGGGAGATGAGCCTGGCCACGGTCCAAGAACCATGATTTCATTCTCCTGAAACCATGTCTTTACTTTCTTCGCCTGGTGGCATGGCGCACCGTCATGCATAAATACATCGCATTCTTTGTTGACCATCCACGTAGGCACCTTTTCTTTCACAATTTCCAAATAATTTTCCGATTTCATTGTCTCACCCTTTTCAAGAAGATGAATGCCTGCACGCCCCTGGGCTGTGATTGCTCCCCAAACCATAATCGACGGGCAGTTTTTCACAGCTGGTGTGGTGTATCGGGGATTGAATCTTTGATTAGCCGGTCGACGGACTGTCACTCTATGGGGAGCAAATTGCTTTATTTAGGTCTCATCGGAGAACATAACATTCCGCCATGATTCCGCAGTCCAATGTTTGTGGGTTTCACAAAAAATCAGACGGTCCTTGATATTTTTCTGTGACAGACGTGGCTTCAATGCTGCACGTGATGAGCGAAGTCCATAATCCTTTGTTAATCTTCTTCTCACGGTGCGAGTACTGACATCCACATTTGGAGGAAGTTCAGCGCGAATCTGGGCACTCGAAGCTCTTGGATCTTTGACGGCAGCACGATGAATCATGTGATCAGTTCTTTCGGTTGTTATTCTAGGCCTACCGGGTGACTTTCCTGGATCTGAACTGCCAGTAGATTTTATGCGCTGAATGATATCATGCAACGTACTCTTGGACATTTTCAAACGTCGCATAATTTCACGCTCGGAACTGCCATTTTGATACAAAAGTTCAACTTTAGCTCGATTGGAGGCTGACGTAGTAGACATGCTTACATGCGCGATATCAATGTAGAAATGTAGAAAGTCATAGCATTCACTAGTTTTTGTTCTCATGCAGCCAATCAGCAAGCAGTTATTTTACTACCAATCAATCGTTAATAACAGATGAAACACAGCCGAATGAATTCCCTAATGAACAATAAATCAGAGAAAGACAGCTGAGCATGGTTTCAGGATAATGAAATAAGGTTTTTGGGACCGTGGTCAGGCCCATTTCTCAATTCGATTGAGAATTGTTGGGTGAAATTGAAAGTTGAGGTCTCCAAACACAACCCAACATCCTATCGAGACTTAAGAGAAGAGATATTGAAAGCATGGTGCCCGGCAATTGCCAGCAATACTGCGAGGGGCTGATGAAATCCATGCCCAGATGAGGTTCTGAAGGTACGTGGCAGAGCAACAAAATACTGATCTCTTACTCAATCTGTGATATTCTAGGTCGCATGTGCCCATATATCTACTTTTTTGCATTTTCATACATATTCAAATACTTAATAGTCTTCGCAACCAAATATAATGCACTTTTTTTACGGATTTTACGTCACTTTTTACCCCTAGTGGGGCCTTGGACGGTGCTGACTTAAGTCAGACTTTGTTTGGAGCGTTGTGGTGCTTTGTAGTCCGGATGCCCTTCCTGCACTAGGGAAAGAAATTTGATGTCTTGAAATAGGGTTCACGTAAAAGAGCGTGGGTGGTCGGATCTTTATGGCCATAACTGTAGATGTATTTTCTATTCATTTGTTCTTTTATTTCAACGACTTTCCTCTTCTCAAATGAAAATTGAAAGTTTTTCTATTTCATGAAAATGTTTTCTTCTTTGTTCAAATTGCAAAATTAAATTAAACAAATTGAAAACGTCGACTGTTATTGAATATTCATGAAAATTCCGAAAATCAAAGAATAAACAAGAAAAGAATAAATCATTTCAAACCCTTAACCCTAAACTGCCCAATAATACTTTCTCTGCACAAAAAAATATTTCTTCTAACAGCGCATGCTATTTAGGGTCAGGAATCATAGTTACGCATTAGAAAAGAAATCTACGTTATGTTACCATAGATATCAGTTTGTGTATTATAATGAACAATGGGCAGTTTGGCTTAATGTGTAATATAATACACAAACTGTTTTTTCTAGTGTTTCATACTTCAAATGAAGAAAAACAAGATCAATATGAAAAACCATATATTGTGAAAATATCATGCATTATGAAAATTCAAAAAACAGTTTCGTGTCTTAGTGATGCAAAGATGAACTTCACATTTTCTACATTTGAAAAATGTTTTGGAACTACATAATTGATTCTTGCATCGGCCAATTTTTTCAACGGCCACTGGCCAATGTTCGTGTCCATCAGAGCGGATTTCTGCGGGCGGAAGAGGGACATGTGGTCCTCCTCTTCTTTGCTTCACTTTCCGTTCATCATCCTGAAGTGATGGACGACCGACACGCTTTGTTCTGCCCTGTTTGGACCAAGCGGTAACGATATAAGCCTTTGAATTGGAAGAGAGTGTGTTCATCAGTGTTTGACAGTCTGAACAGTCTCTTCTGTATTTCAGCCATGAATTCACTGTGCTTATATCAATGATGTAAAAGAAAAGTCTGAGATGATGCCGACGATTGCAATGGACTCGAGTTCTATGAAGGGCAAGATATCTGTTTACTTCATCGACGTAACCCATAACACTATTGTACTTCCGAACGATTGCTGGACAAGGGACTTCTATTTCCTGCTTGGTTTGGCGAATCGAATCTTTTTACATTTTCTATCGGCCTTTCTCCTACGAAGCTACTTAGTAAATGGACAGCCTTGTTGTCATACCATTTGACAGCCGATAGCTGTACATTTCCCGTACCGGTACACTGCAATTCTTCCGATGTACCTCGGCCAAGGCGTCGAATGCCGCTATCAGGCGTGAATGTAAGATTTTTTGCTCTGACAACTCTAAGGGTGCCAATTGACTGAATAGCAAGCTTTTCTGCAAGATAGATTTGCAGCTCTGGTGAGTTAAACCAATTGTCATAGGCTAAAGTACAGTTTTTGCCTGGAGGCACAGAAGCGGCCATTCTCAAAACTACCTGCCCGGACTTTTTTATATGCTCACAATCAGGATTACTCACGACATGAGTCTCTAGTTTTCCCGTGTAAAGTTCGATTCTATGTATCAACCCCATTTTTTCTGACATAACAAAAACTTTGTAACCCCACTTCTTCGGTTTTTGAGGATTGTATTGACGAAGCGACGATTTTCGTCCCTTATAAGGTATGATTTGCTCATCAATACTCAAAGTGTCTGCCATCGGTATAGTGCTACATACCCGATTGAATTGGTCAATCAATTTTTACTGTTGCTATTTTCAATTTCCTCGCTTTTACAAAAGCATAATGACAACTTTATCTTTTCCCATGTACTGCGAGACATATGATTGGCTACATGTGGTAACCTAGTCATGCTATTCCAATAATGACGTGTGTTACTCAAGCCGTATAGAGACATCCACATTGTAACCCCTATAAATCTCTTGAGTTCGGATACAGTGAGAAAGAATGTCGAGCAGGGATCTATCTCTTTTTCTTTGATGTTAGTGCACTCACAAATATACTCTAAAAACTCTTGAGTGAAATACTCATCGAAATATTCGAGGGGACTTTTTACGGATGTGGCTTTTGACCTACTGTGGCTACATGGGGGATTTTCTCCTCGTTCATTTGATCGATGCCAAGTCAATGGCGTGTCTACAGTGTTTACTGAGTCACTAGCTTCCTCCTCACCGGATGATGAGGATGCACTGTCAAGGAAAGAGTCATCACTGTGCTCACTGTCACTATCACATTCAAGTTCTTTGTCAACAATCGTATTCCTCCTCCTTTGCCGTAGGCGCTCTACAGACGGAGTTCCAGAACTAGTAGAAGGAGTTTCAGAAACAGATGTACTTATCTGACCATGCCAGGTAGTATCGTATCGCCACACAACTTTCTCATTGGAGGCGGCAATGGGAAGCAAATCCGTCAAGCACACTAAGTTCTCTGTGTCATCTTCCCATAGGACTATGACATCACTGGATCCAACAAGCTCCGTAATATCTCCCTTCCATTCTTCATCATTTGTGGGATGTCTCCAACGAACATTTGTATGTATTTCTCGACAAGGGAGTAAGTCTTCGATGGAAACGGTGTTCCTGCTTCCATCTTGCCAAGTGACGATAACATCCATAATTGTTATCGTCACAGGAAGATCTGAAAAAATAAAAAAGAAGGTCACATTCTAAAGTTTATTCTAGCTATAACTTGTGACACTATTGTTGCCTAGTGTTCCCTTTGTAGGCCCAATGTGGTCTTCAACAAGGCTAACACACAAGAATAAGCAGTCAAGACAGTTTACGAAATGATAGACCTATAGATTTACTCAGTAGAATGTAGATGGCAGTCTACAATAACCTACATGTACTTGTCCTAAACATGAGTAGTGAGTGGAGCACCTTTGAAGTAAGTGGATTACATACTAATAACAACTAAAGCAACGCGAATACCGGTGCTGGTACCTCACGTGCATTAAAGCCATTTACGTGTATCTATCACCCTTGACCTTATTCAGAAGAAAAAAAATTGGTTACGTTTTAATCTGACCTCATTATTCTCATCATTTCAGCACGTTTATGAATAAAAATAGTTACTTAAATTTTTTGGTGCCTTTTTTAGTATTTCATAATTAGACATAAGCCTATCACACGAACTAGACATTATCACAGCAAGATATATGTTTATATCCTAAATTCTCATCATTATACAATTTTTATTGCATTGACTAAATCTGTGAGGCAGTCTAAAATAGCCCCTAGCTAATCCTAAGCAATAACAATATTCAGACCACGTAACGCTAACTTTCCCTTACTGCACAATGTGTATTATAATACACAAATTCATTCTTCGAAAAAATGTAGGTCATTTTCCAATATCTTACTCTGATTTGGTCTGGTATACTTCAATTACATCTCTAACTATGATACACATATTTTTTCATTGACAATAACTTACCTCACAAGTAATTGAAATCAGCACAGATACGCCAGATGCACACAGCTAAGTTAAGCGAAGTCGACAGGACTTTCTCACAGAAATGAGCAACAACGTGAAAGCACATAATCTGCATCAGTAGGGACAATGAAGCCTCCTGATTGGTTGTTTCTTTCCCCACAAAACGATCGGCTGTCACGAGTGAGGTTGCAAGCAATGAATAGCGAAAGCGGTTTGTTCATTATATTACACAGTGGGCAGTTTAGGGTTAAAACGCTTATCCACAACTCAACGCTATTTGCTAGAATTTCTGCGATAATACTGACTTACCTTTAACCATAGGTCGTTGTTGAGAAGCAGGAGGAGAAGGAGTAGACCTACCCGCCCTGGCTGAAGCTTTCATTGGATCTTCCTTTAAAATATAATCAAATTCACTATTCCATTGAACCGGAGAAATTTTAGCATCATAATATCATATAACGCCAAAAGGTCAACAGACTCATGCGTCCGCAATGTGTTAGCAAAAGACTAATGTAGTAATTTTCTGTAGAAGTGCGTATTTAAACGGACAATTCATCAGTGTTGCCACTCGCCTTATTCACATGAAAAAGGCAGCAGGTGAATGGCTATGACAATGAACGCAATTCATCGCATAAAATAGTGCCAAAATAACGCCCCTTTAAAGCCTGAATTAAGAGAATCGAAAAAGTCATTTCAAACCCTTAAAACGCTTATCCGCAACTCAACGCTATTATAGAGTACGGTATATGAAAGATAAAGAATCTCAATTATTATTAAAATTAGAACATTATGATAAATTAAGAAAAAGATGGACTATAGTTAAGAATGCAACACAAGGTATTGGAGTAGAATTCCATAATGCATTGTCTCTGCGAAGTAGATTCCCCCATTTCATTTTCTGTCTCCGTTCCTCATTCTCTCCGTAACTGCTGCTCTTGGAAGAGAGAAAAGACGTTCTACTCGTACGTAATCTGAAAATGGGGACGGCGTTCCCAGTTCTTCACATCTCTCGCATAAATGAAAAGAAGATTATACTACTTATAATTTTATTGCGAGATCGACATTAATGATACATTGTTTTGTGAAGAGTTAAAGATGTATTCACTGCTTTCGAGCAATCTTTTTTCGCTTTCAGATTCAAAATAGTCTTCTGTGTACGTAAAATGTTTTAGAACATAATGAACACTTAAAGATGAAGTATGAAGTACTTTGTGAGATTCAGATAACTTATATAGTTTTATGAGAAAAGTTACATATTTTCGTGAGAGTTTGATATTATGAGTCATTTCAAGTTTTTTACAAAACACACCATTGATGTTGCTTCTAATTGTCGCAATTTAGCAAGCACTTTTCCTTGGGTAATTGCACATTGCATCCCTTTATTATTCACAGTTTTTTGAAGTTGTATTAGTTTTGACAACGTTTCAACACATAAATTGATAGTTAACATAGACGATTGATCAACTTGAAAGTATGGAATTTCTTCAATAGAGTTTAATGAATTTCTTATTCGATTAAAAATCTCTCTTAAATCAACTTCACTCTTGGCCACATTCTTTTCCTTCTTCTGAAAGTGTTTTTGATGTTCAATGATTTTCAGTTTAAATTCTTCTTTCTTCTCTTCTTCAATGAGTGTATAGATTGAATCACAAAAATTGAGAAAATGGCGATGAATATTATTGCTCATTTTGGTGAAAACGTTCATGAACTTCTTTCGAATGGCATTGATGTATTCGACGATTTTCTGTATTCGGGATCGGTCCGTTGCTCAATCTCCAACTCCTTCGGCCTGAGTTTCCTCTTCTCAGACAGAGCTCTTCGAATATCTCCGATCGTCGATGTCTGCGGCAGTTGCAGGTCGCAGAATTCACTTCTCAATGTTCCCGTCCAGTCATACAGACAGAATCGAACTGAAAAGAAGAGAAAATGACGCAAAGAAGTTGATCTTGGAGGAAAATCAGCAGAAGGCTCCGTTCTGGTAATCGAATCACTTTTCATGAACTTCTTTTGAATGGCATTGATGTATTCGACGATTTTCTGTATTCGTGATCGTTCCGTTGCTCAATTTCCAACTCCTTCGGCCTGAGTTTCCTCTTCTCAGACAGAACTCTCCGAATGTCTCCGATCGTCGATGTCTGCGGCAGTTGCAGGTCGCAGAATTCACTTCTCAATGTTCCCGTGCAGTCCTACAGACAGAATCGAACTGAAAAGAAGAGAAAATGACGCAAAGAAGTTGTTTTTGGAGGAAAATCAGCAGAAGGCTCCGTTCTGTTAATCGAATCATTGTTCATTAATTTCTTTGGAGTAGCATTGATGTATTCGGGATCGTTTCTTTGCTCAATCTCCAACTCCTTCGGGCTGAGTTTCCTCTTCTCCGACAGAGCTCTTCGAATATCTCCGATCGTCGATGTCTGCGGCAGTTGCAGGTCGCAGAATTCACTTCTCAATGTTCCCGTTCAGTCCTACAGATAGAATCGAACTGAAAAGAAGAGAAAATGACGCAAAGAAGTTGTTTTTTGGAGGAAAATCAGCAGAAGGCTCCGTTCTGTTAATCGAATCACTTTCCACTGCTTGGAAAACATTTCATCAGAGAAATGACACAACTGCTGATCGTCCTGCAAACGTATTTTCCGCTCATTTCTTCTCTTAGTCATCTTTTCTATCAGCAACTCACTTATTAAAAGAAAATCTTTCAAAATCGATTAATGAACTATTTTGTTAAATTACATCTATTTTGTTCAAAGTGGAAAATTCAGACCTGCCAAGCGGGTGAACAGTTAGAATGAAATTATAATCTTAATTAACAGTTTACACGCGGCTTAGTGACAACTGTATTTTTTGATCGTTTTTTTCTGCTATTTCGGTCCAAATATAGGTATGCAATATTGATGCTGGTTTTTCTATAACCGCGTTAATATCACAGGTCCCTAAACTTGAAATTAAAAATTAATTAACTAAAGTTAGAGATTATTTCACGATGGCATCGGATAAAACTATGACAGCAAGTGGTTGCCACACTATAATTATATTGAACCAAATTCACACAAATGTAACAAACGATATAGGAATCACATAAAAGTTTCACGTTCACTCTACAGCAGGCACAGAAGGATGATGATCACAGATGTCATACCCGACACAAAATTTCGTACTGAGTCTCACCTTATTGGGAGCAGTACCGAAAATTGAAAGTCACGAATGATTCTTCTTCGACTTGTGGTGTATTGTTGTTGTCGTGTTTTTTTCGGTCTCCGGCCCACAGCTTTTGTAGTCTCTTCTCTTCCGTCGCGATAGATATTTTTACCATCGCCTGGCGCCTCGTAGCAACTCTCATGTTTTGTTGGCATTTGATTGTTGTCCATAGTAGCCGCTCACTTTCACTGTTATCATTCGCTCTTTCGCTGTACGCCCTTGTGGCGCCTGAAATTAACCTTGTGAGCTTATTTCGCGATGTTGGAAAGCTTGCTTTGTTGACTTAAGTTCTTAACGTGGTGTTGGGATTAGCGCGCCGATAGAATTAGTCGTAATAACTCATGAAGTGATGCTAGTTAATCTCTAAACGAATATTAATTAATTTTATTTCAATATTTATGATGTCAGGATTTTATCCTAATTTCCCTGCAACTAGTATCTAGGTTACATACCTATCCGAAAGAGAAATGTCGCGTCCACGCGACGAAAACAAATACAATATAGGGTATAAGCACAAGTAAAAAGGAGAAGAAAAAGGAGGTAAAGTCATCAAAGCCGACCAGAGGGCTAAGGGAAGAAAAAGTGACGGGGTTTTTACGATATTACTATCCTAACCTATGATTATACCTAGTGTGATCTTATTTAGCTACTCCGGATCTTATTTTGCAAATGTTCTAAAAGGATTGCCCTAAGATGGGTCTTATTTTTGGGGATATGTACGTCAGTAAAAATACGTAGGGAACTATTGGAAAAAACGGGCACCCATGTGTTGACAGTATAAGTTGTCTGGTTTCTGAAGATTTGTGAGATGGCTTTGCCAAAGAGCCTGGCGCCTGTAAAACTTGTTGGTGGTTGCAAATATATAGCCACCAGCTGGTATGAACCACCCGCCGCGATGGTTTTGAGTTGATTCAGGATTTTTCCCGTTACTCGTCTCCATATCGTCAGGTGATCCATATCTGGCAAGTAGCGATACGTGATATGCAAGTTTTGTATTTTTTCCGTGTGTGATAGTTCGTAAGGTGGCATGTTTGAATCACCGATAATCAATACGTGTTCTGCATTGTTGTGTTCGTGAAGGGCCTGTCGAATGTCCCAGCGATTGGCGGTAGCTAATTCCTTTAGCTGTTGTATGAATGCACGCAAGATTCTGGGTATTTGTGCGTATAAAGAGGTGCGAAGATTTGAAGTAAAAGTGTGATGAGAATGTGTGGTAGGAATGGTGTAGGGTAGGTTGGGCCGAATAGACTGTTGTTGAATGCTATGGGCTCGTCCCCGAACTCGTCGAGGCTGTCGCACAGGACTGAAAAGGCCGATGCGTGTTCTTCGCTCATCCTTTCAGCGCGCGCCTCTAGGAATTCGGTTGCAAGCTCGGGAAACGTGGGTGCACTGGTGATTGCTACAGTATCTAAATAGTCTACATAGTCTGGGGGAGAGGAAGCAGTCCTATATGAAGGGAGTCTGACAGGGCTGTCTGGTCGCACAGGTCGCTGGCCAGGGTAGTCGCCAGTAACTTCGTTGCCCCAAAGTCTTCCGACCATCCAAGAAGCTCGTCGTGGTCGACTTGCATTATTGGATAGTCACTGACCGGGGATACTCTCGCCCACTGGATATCGATAGGGGTCGAATGAGGAGCGTTGGCTCGGTGGGAGGTTGGAGAGTTCGAACTCTGAGGTAGGGCAGGGAAGGGTTGAGGGATAGAATCCCCATTGGTTTCGGCTAGGCAGCGCCATGGTCGGCCTTCTCTGAGGGCCATAGTTGTTAGATGGGCCATTTTGCGGGCGCAATGGACCCCGAACCAACCGTCTGCGAATCTGCCTCGCATGCGAAATTCATACTGGTGAGGACATTGTTCGGTCCGAGACCGGAGCGCGTAGCAGCCGCGCTCTTCCCAGTCACCTAAGAAGAGACCTGCCGAGGGAACATTGGACAAACCAGGTACGCGGTCCAAGACTGCCCGTAGACCCATAGACTGTCCAACCACGCGGTTAACCCCCCCCCCCTGACTACGCAGGAATCGACCAAGACGATCGTACACTTCCTGGGGAGCCGAAGCTTCCATTAGGTCGAGGTTGGACAGGCCATGGAACCTGTAAATTTCTAGGTTTGTCAGGAGACCCTCGTTTTTAATTAGGGAGTGGAATTCTGTTACAACTCTATATTGTGGTGAACTGGATACCAGGAAGACCCGGATTTCAACTGGTCCGGAATAATTTCTACCGGCGCCTCCGGTCCCCGGGTTGACTGAACCAGCAAGAGATACAACCATTGTTAAATCCATTCTGAAAGGTAAATGGTGCAGGTGTTAAAAGATGAAAACTCTTAAAAAATATTTCGGATTTCCAACGTTTAAGTCCTGCTGTTGAGAGCGCGTACAATTGATTATTTTAAAAAAACAGACGATGAATTTCGTCATTCCATAGACAACCTTCCTTTTGATTGGATTCACTCTCATCCTCCGAAAGAACCATCGAATCATTCTAGAAGATAAATTGATCTATTGCAGATTAATAAATTTATATTCAAGTGGATTTCTAAATTACAATGGAAAAGTTCTCTGCTCATGCAGTCATCTAAGCATTATACTTATATTTGCAGCCGAATTATCGCCGTTATCGGATGAGGATGTTGGGGACGACGTAGTGGAGACGTCATCAGATGACGAGAAATCCTGGGACATTGACGAATCACCCGATGACTCATGAATGGAGTAGGGCCTCTCCTAATTATCTTCTATTGAAGTTGTTGTCACCGGCGTTGATAGGAAACTCCGCTGATGTCTCTTAAGGGACAAAGATCTTACAACCTGCAGCGAAAATGCGATAATATTTTTATAACTAGATAGATGTTGATAAGTTATTAATTAGAATTAATATAGACATACAGGTACCGCAAAAAGTCTTGGAACACTTGATATTTTATCATTAATTTTTAGTTCTACAGAGATAAGCTTCATGAATCAGCCTCAAACGTTTATATTCTCGTTTATTATTTATATTACTATCCCAGGGGACCCAATTTGATATGGGAACTGTAGAGAACACGAATTGAAGGGATATTTTTTATTTTCCAGAATGATATAATGCAGCTTTAAGGTTACAAGATTTGGGATACAAAATGATGAACATTATTCATTTAGAAAAGGTTAGCATAAGTAGCCTCAAAGTAATTTAGCAGTCTTTTGTGGTAAAAGAATTACAAAAGAAGGAAATATCACTCAGTACTTCGTAGGATATCCTCCTGGGCATGCTCTCCACCAGTCTGGAAGAGATCTCCTGCGTTGTTTCCATACACCATACGCGAATAACTTCCTGTTTGAGAACTGCCAATGAAGTGTATTTGTCGCAATCGATTTTTGCCTTTACTAAAATCCACAAATTCTCGATCGGATTTAAGTCTGGACTGTTGGCAGGCCATGGAAGAACGGTAATACCTTTGTTCCTGAACCAAGCCATGGTACGTTTTGAAGTATGGCAAGGAGCCTTGTCCTGTTGGAAGATATCACAATGACGAAGTTCGGTGAAATGCTGCAGTTTCTCATCCAGGATGGAAATGTACATTTCACTGTTCATCTTCTTCCCAGGATCGAGAAAGGTTAGGGCAGCCCGGCCTTCATAGCTGAAACAACTCCACGCCATAACTCCTGGGGAGTGTTTTACAGTCTTAAACGTGTAGCGAGGGTGAAGCGGCGAAGAATTAGGAGGTCTGCGGACAACTTTTGGAACACAATCTTGCTGCCTAAACGTCGACTCGTCAGTAAAGAGTACCCTTTTCCATTCGTTTATAGTCCAATCTTTGTGTCGATGGCAAAACTGAAGTCGGGCTCTACGCATCTTAGGGGTAATGAGGGGCTGGCATACCGATATCATTGTGCAGTCGATGTTGAATTGTTCGGACGGATGTTTTATCTAGTAAAGGTTTCAGGTTACTTTTCAATTTAGCAGCAGAAATAAAAGGAAATCGTAGAACTTGACGCCGGCCGGATAAGTCTTTCAGTCGTTTTTGAGGTAAGCCTTGGTCTGCAAGAACGTCGACGAGGAATTATGGATCCAGTTTGTCTGTGTTGCTTTATTATTCTGGATACGGTGTTGTTGGGTATACCAAGATCAAGACCAATCTGACGATGCGATTTGGATGTATTGGTTTGAAAGAGCAATTATCTGTTCTCGAACAGTAACCGATAACTGGGAGTTCGGCATGACTGACAATCAACTTCAGTCTGTGACTTTAATATTGAACAAGAGTCTGACGAAACTTCCTCGCGTGAAAATCTTTCCAGGATTCTGATTGGCCAGCTGCGTTAGGGAGTAAGCATGCTATTATATTATCGGCACGCACGCTATTATCGAAGCAGATACCAAAGACAAGAGATTTGAATCGTATTTCGCACGTTACTTGTGTACTGAGGTCTTGTACCTAGTAATACAAAGGAGTAGTATTTATGTACATGACAAGAACATCACTAAATGATGACACAGAAAGGAAATAATTGCACCTGAAGTGGTGAAATATACATGTACAATGTATGAGCGTAATATATAGTGATACATGACAGTGATTCGGGCTTTACTATGCTTCAAAAATCAGTTACAAGTAACATATGTCGAGTTTCGTTAAGATTTAAGTAAAATTTACCAGTGTTCCAAGACTTTTTGCGTACCTGTACCTTTAACCGTAGGTCGTTGTTGAGAAGCTGGAGTACACCTACCCGCCGTGGCTGAAGCTTTCATTGGAGTATCTTTTAAAATAAAATCAAATTCACTATTCCATTGAACCGGAGAAATTTTAGCATCATAATATCATATAACACCAAAAGGTCAACAGACTCATGCGTCCGTAACGTGTTAGCAAAAGATTAATGCAGTAATTTTCTGTAGAAGTGCGTATTTAAACGGAACAAGTCATCAGTGTTGCCACTCGCCTTATTCACATGAAAAAGGCAGCAGGTGAATGGCCATGACAATGAACGCAATTCATCGCATCAAATGCTCGACAGCATTGAACACATACTACACTGCCACCTCATAGCAATAATTTTTTTGCAACTCCTTATTTATTTCCATTTACAAAAGAAAACGGTTAAGGTTCGTAAGACAAACACAAACAAAGTCACACTGCACGGCTTGATCCTTTCTACGAAATCATTCCCCAAACCATGACCTTCGTAGGCTGCTTCACAAATTGGCGTACTGGAGGAGGGGAACGGGGAGTTTGCCATACAAGACGTTTGCTAGCTGTTTGGCAGTGGAACAAACTCTCATCACTGAAACATACGCGTCTCCAATCATCGACAGTCCAGTGGGCGTGATCCTTGGCAAACTGTAGGCGCTTCTTCATCATTGCCGGTGTTAGCTTCGGGGCACGACGGGGCTTTTTTGATCTGCAGCCCAACGAATTCAGTCGTCTTTGAACTGTTCGTGCGGAGACATTAACGTTCATTGCTTCCGAGAGACGACCTGAGATCTGGTCAGCAGATAGAAGTGGTTCTTGTCGAATCCAACGTACCATGGCTCGATCATTGTGAGCAGACGTCTCCCGTTTACTACCACACTTACCAATTCGTGAATTTCGTGGTATATTTGCACTCATTCGAGACTTGATATTTGAGACACTTCCGATGCTCAAGGAACATTGGGCCGTATGCATAAAAATGAGAAAATCTTTTTCTCACAATTTTGTGAGATAATCTTATCAATTAATGCATAAAATTTCTCACACTCATAAGCAATTTTTCAAATAGAGAAATTCTTAGTCGTCTCAAAGATGAGAAAAAGGCATGCATAAAAATGAGTTTTGAGATTATCTTGCTAGAAAATCTCATAAAATCATAAGCAACAAATTCGTCGCTCAAGACCGATCAATTGGTGTCATGGAAACTGAAGGATGACTAATTCTTAGTCTATATATTCGCACACACAATATATTTTCAGTCGGTTTCATTTACAATCATGTTGAGCTTTAGCGTAGGACATGTAAGAAGCAGAAGGATTTTTAATCAATGTCGGGAAGTAGAAAGTAGCCGTTATAAAGCTTTACATCGCTTTGACGAAGAAAATATCGAGTGGTTGGCATCTTATAATCTTCCAAACCTCAGAAACAAGGGGTGGTGCAGTTTCATCTAAACAGAAGGTGGAGATAACTCTGAGATATCTTGCCAATCCAGGTTTTCAAACTCATATTGCTGAACAAACTGGCTTTCACCAATGTACAGTTTCGAGAACAATAAACGAAACAGTCCCGTTAAATAGCCGCAATGGCGAAACAATGGACAAAATTTCCCGTAAATGCTGCTGAGAAACGAAAGGCAAAAGTCAGTTGGTTCGACGAGGTGGGTTTCCATCGTGTATAGGAGCACTTGATTGTACACACATCAGAATCGATAAACCTAAGGGTGCATTTGGAGATGAATACATCAACCATCAAAGGAACACCAACATTAAACGTACAAGCCACTTGTAACGAAAAATGGATGTTTACAAGTATCGACGTAAGTTGACCTGGATCTGTTCACGATAACCGGATCTTCAAAAATTCAGAACTGTACAGGTTAGTAGTAACCCACGTTTTATTTAAAGGACATATACATGTAGTACTCTGCAGGGATCTTTTCTGTGACTTCCCCAACAAAAGTGTAAAAGACTCACTTAAAAACTAAACTTAATCCAATCAAAAGTAAATAGTAATTTCACAGCATTGGCATAACTAGACTTTTTACTGAACAATGAAGAAAAAAGGAAATAGCAGCAATAATAACAATCACGAAGATGTTAAAGGTAAATCTCCATGAGACCATAGACCCTGAGACTGTCGGTTGTCATCGAGCTTAGTGAGTCGAGATTCGTCGGGACATTCGGAGGGATCGACTGATGGTAAAGCACATATCGTAATTATTGTTTATAGAACATGAAACATGGTGTCCGCGGCCTAAAAATGTCCTTGAATATCATTGAGTGTCACAGATGGGCCGCTTATGTATATTTACAATAACTTCATATGTCGAAGAATGTAGGAAAAAGTTTTAATCTGATATGTCAGACAAAACTTGAACCGATTTAGCAGACACATAAGTAATTTAAGTTAACCACGATCGATGATTTAGTATACTTCTAGATATCAATTCAAATTCTTGAATCGTGTGAACGCTTGCATAAAAATTCTTTGACCTCTTATCAGCCCGTCCTCATATGTCTCATGTGTTATGCTTAGGTGTCGACTTTCGGCTGTAATCGTTAAATGACATGTAACATCATTCTTTTGTGAAACATGCTTTCCGACATGAGGAATAATATGTACGTTTTCAGCATCGCAACGGGAGGTTCTCTCTATTTTGTATGTGGTGGACATATGGCTTTCCACAGACCTCAAACCGTGATCAATATATAATTTATCAGTTAATAACTTAAATTCCATGGCTTCAGAATTTCTATTGCAGCTGTTTTCAGTGAATCAGTTGTATATTGCCCTTAAGTCTTCAGAAATCCTTAACAGTTGGTATAATACTTTCATAAATCTTATTTTTTTATTAAATAACTGTCCCTTATGGCTGACCAGAAAGGCATAATTCGCTTCAATGGCACATATCAGTTTACATCAGGATTGATTGAAATCATGATTTTTATTTATATAAAGAACCTGGTTTACTTTTTCCACTAACTGACTCAGTCCACTTTGCAAATGAGTAAGAAAACACAAGTGATTCCAAATAGTTCAATTAAAACTTAAATAAGCTATTTTCACTACAGAGAAAGTATTACAACTGTGTTAAGGTATAGTCAGTCACTTGCTCATCATGGCAACTATTACTCACATCAACAAGACGTCTTTTCTCTCCTAAGTATTTCTTCTTTAAGCGGACGTAGGACAATTGTTCAAGTAAAATCAATCTCTGCAACTCGGATTATTCAGATTTTTCGTTTCTGGAGTCTCACCGGCGAGATCTTTCTCCTTCCTTTTCCCCGGTACCGATGACTTTGCTGAGCATGAGTATTCAGGAAGATTCTACATGGACGATTCAAATCCAGCTGAGACAGCTCCTTCTAAGCGCGCGAAGGTAGGATTTTCGTCATGCATAAGAAGATTAAGCAGATTTCTCTCCCACTTCAATAAATTGATTGGTTTGTAACCAGTCTTGTTTCTGTCACTTTTATTTTTGACGCGCATCTTCAAATTTGCTATTTTCTTGATCATTTTTTCCTTATCAAAAGGTCGACCCAACAATTGCGTCATAGATGTACACACTTAAGCAATTGCCTCACCTTTCTTCGATTTTTGTTGTGGTGTGTTGCTTTTCTCAAGTAAAACTGGATAGGTCTTCAGTATATCGACGAGAGTTTCATTTTCATTCTCCAATAATTCTGCTGTGCTTGCAGTAACCATCTCACTGAAGTGCATCGATCGTATAAATGGTAAACGTCCGACGAAAGAAGATATTCGTTTAGCAACATGGAAACAGCGCGATCGAACAATCACAATTGAGGACTACGACAACAAAAATAAGTGATGCATAGTTGGAATTCGTATTTGACTACATGATTGGCTCATGAACAAAAATTCGCTTGTGATTGTATTAAACTAGGAGCATGAGAAAAAGAAATTCTCGTTTGTTTTGCATTAAATGTGATATTGCTCACGATCTCATTGCAGGTGGTGACAAAATCTGTCAATCAACCGCTGCAAATATCTTAGCATTGAAAGAGAATTTCTTCTACTCCGAGCAGAACTTTATGCATACATAAATGAGAAAATCTTAAGTATGAGAATATTTTAGCTTCATGTCTGAGAACTTCTTTTTGAGAAAATCTCATTTTTATGCATACGGCCCATTGTCTGGCAATTTGCCTTACAGAGAGATTTCCTGCTGTTAACAAAGCCTCTACGGCCGCAACAGTATCTCTACTCAGGTCTGATGGCTTTCCCATTGTTTACACAAACGACTTTCAGATGTCGCTATCCGGGGTAGAAATGTTAACACAGCAGCACGCAGTGATTTGTTTTCGACGCTACTATCCATCAATACTGCTGTACTTGCAATAGAATCAATCTGATTGGCTGATTCACTGATTGGCCGCTAGCAAAACAAATTAAACTTTAGTTTTATGACGTTAAACTGAATAGACAAACTGCTTCGATGCATCCAAAATAAATGCAATTCATTCTATAAAGCAAAACTAACTTTTATGTCATTCTTATATTTCGATGATTTCTAATGTTTATCTTTCACCAATAGTACATTAGGAATAAGATACATACAGAAAGCTAGAAGTAAATATGTCAAAAATTCATTAAAAAATATAGGTGTTCGTAATAATATGTCGCATACTGTATAGAAAATAAGTCTGTGACACCCCTCCCTCCTTAGACTCGTAAGTTGTACTTTTTAACAGTGTGTCTGTTTTGCGTGTATGTAGCAGGTGGTCTATGAGTACGTGTATCGCTAGGCTCAGAACTAGAAGGGTCGTCAACTAGAGAATCACTTAGTTCGACGTCGTCGTCAGCCAATAATGCTTCTTCCAGGCCATTAGAATCCGTAAGATTCTTCCGAAGCTTCATGTCTCGCGCATTGTATGTACGATTTCTATCACATTGGAGATCGTGAAGAATGTAAGAGTAAGGTCCTGTTTCTCGTATGACCTTCCCAAAATGAGTATAAGGTCCCTGTCCCTTCCTAAAGCAGACATCGTCCCTTGGTTTGAACTTATAACAATTTGTCGCCTTTCTTTTGTTATATTCTTGGCTAGATGATCGTTGACTTGTAATCGGTCGTACGTCTGTAATCAAATTCAATGCATTTTGTAATTCTCGACCAAGGAAACGTTTAGCAGGCCTAACACCCGTCATAGCACTAGGAGTAGACCTAATGTCAAACAAAGTTCTTGCGATAGCCGTTTCGAAATCTGTAGTAATATTTGGTTCATGCATAATCTTTGTAAATCTGTTTTTCAACGTTTGATGAAACCGCTCAATGCATCCATTAGCCATAGGGTGATAATTCCTACTGCGTATATGATGAATCCCGAGTCGTGCGACGAAGTCTGTCATTTCGGCTGAGACGAAACATGTACCGTTGTCAGTAAGAATACGTTCTGTAATGCCGAAACGTCCGAATTATTTTCTTAGGCACTGAATAATTTCGTTACTATTACCATGTCGTATTATGTAGACTTCAGGATATCGACTGAACATATCTATAATGGTAAATAAAGTTTTTCCATCAGTACGATCGCTTGGGCCAGTAAGATCCATGGCGATTTGTTCGTATGGCTTGGTTATAGCGTCCCCAATTGTCTGTAAGAGAAGAATAGCATTGGTTTTCTCAAACATCACAGTTCATTCAGTTTTCTTTGCTGCGGTAACAAAACTCTTTGATGACGAACAGACATATGGGAGTCACAGTGTCTCACATGCTGTACCCGATCGGACAAGAAGCTCGCAATCAGGCGAACAACCTGGGGGTGGCAGCCAAAGCTCTGGGAGAGGGATTTCATAATCAAATTATGGCTAAGGGTATCAAATGCTTTTGAAAAGTCGAAAGCGACGACTCTGGCACAGTGAGAAGCAGACAGAGACACGTGCTGTAGGATAGAGAGACGAATAGCTAGCAGTGCGTTGGAACACCCGCCAAATCCGTTAGAGATGTAGCCAAACTGACGAGGATTGAGCTCTTTCTGTAAAGATGGTAATAATACAATATTATAGTGACTGCGTTCGAGAGGTTATGCTTTATTGATGGCTTTATGCTGACAAAGATACAATAGCCGCTTATAGGACTGCTGTCTGCCGTCTTGGCAAGAGTACAGGAATAGGGAAAATACAGCATACAATTGCGTCCATTAACCAACATCGTGTTAACCGACCGCCACACAACCCTCCCCGAGAATCTGAATGAATGATTCAGTCATTCGTGATTCGGAATCGTCTTCCTGAGCAGGTGCAGGAAATATCACTTGCTGTTGTAGGATGTTTCTTCTTAGGTGGTCGGTCTCGAGTGCGCGGTTGCGCAACTTGCACAGGCTGATTGATGTCGAGATGTGCTGCCTTCAATCTGTCTGTTGACACTCTTTCGGTTGAGTTGCCTCGTTGAATAACAAAGGTCTTATCGTTTTTGTCGATCACTTTGAATGGACCTTCGTAGGGACGTTGAATGGATGAGCGATGAGAGTCACGACGCACAAACGAAGTGTTTTTTAAATCGATAGTGTTAATAATACAATATCACGTAAAATACGTTCAAAGATTTTGCCAAGGAAGGGAAGAATGGAGATGGCTCTGAATTCGCTCTTACCCTTAGGAATTGGTGTGATATTAGCCCTCTTCCAACTATCTGGGAAGTAGGCATTCTCAAGACAACGATTATACATAATCGTAATGGGAGAAACAAGGACAAGGGAGAAGTTCCTAAAGAAGAAGCCAGGTAATTCATCTGGACCGTGCGAATTAGTTTTACTCTTCATCACTAGATTGTGAAGCAAGCTCTCAGTGATGGACGTTCCTGACCAAGCAGAATGAGCACGATGTTCTGAGAAATTATGAATATCATCAGGAGAAAAGGCCGCATGGAATTGATAATTTAAGGCAGTGGCAGTAGTTTGGTCGATCGGACAAGATGGCGATTTTTTGTTCAACTGATGCTTAATAGCCTTCCATCTGTCCGAATTCGTAACAGAATTGAATTTGGAAAAGTGCTTCACTTTGGCCCTACAACTATCTTTCAAAAAATTTCTCTCGAAGAGCAAAGTATTTCCCATAATTACCTTTATTCAAGGCAACATCACGAGCGTGAGAGATAGCTTTCAAAGCAGGAGAGATCCAAGGAGGATCCGAGCTCCTCAACCTGACAGTTTTTTCAGGAAAATAGTTGTAGAAGCAAGACCGCAGAATATCCTCAAATTTGAAAACAACCTCATCAATGTCATCAGAATTGAGACAGAGGTGAACCAATCAATGTTTGCGAGAGTTTGCCAACAGGCTGCAAAGGATGAGGGAGAGCAGGATTTAACCTTAACTTTGGTAGTTACAACGGGCTTCAAAATCGTGGTTTAAGGAGAACGCCCCTGTGGTCAGACCGACCAAGAGGATGAAGGAGAGTGGGGGACAGAAATTTGGAAGGTTGAGTTGTGGCAACAATCTCTAGAATGTTATTGCCGCGAGTGGAAACCTTAACTAGCTGGGACAGGTTGTTATATACAAAAAAGTTGGACAAATTGTGACGCAGGTCATTAACATCACCACATAAAATGAAATGGGGTTCATTGCGAGAATCAAAAACATCTTACAATGCATCAATAACAGAGGCATGAGCCTTAACTTGACCCCAGTATGGATGGTAGATAACGACAATAAAATCATCAAAATGAGCAATGCGGCAACATAGCAGATTAGATCTTATATCAGGTAAAGAGATAACACTGATGTCTGTAACATCGAGACCTGATTTCACAAAAAGGGCTACACCACCAGCATTCTGCTGGCGATCAGCACGAAAGATGTTAAAACCAGGAATACTCACAGTTAAATCATCAATGTAACTACGTTTCTGTGACAGCAACAAGGTGAATGTCATATTTAGAGACTCGTATACGTAGGTCATTAGTCTTGTTCATGAGAGACCTAGCATTGAATAGCAATAATGATGGAGTAGGAATACAAACTTGCTTAGACACGCGTTGTTTAGCCATTTTGACGGACTTGCCAGCATTGGGGAAGATGAAGCGATTCCATAAATGATATTTGATCGGATTGAAAATATATGCAAGCGATGTAGATGATTTCAACTCCTTGGTCAGCAGACATTGCGCAACATCCGGATCAGAGCCATCGAGAGAGATAAGGGAGGGGGAAACAGGTAGGTCGGCAGCAGGAGATGAACGGAGAATCTTAAAGTACCACAAAGTGCGTCGTGTCCACAGATTTAGAGAGGAACAGATGAACTGCTTTCCGCAATTTACGCTGACGGCGTTGAAGCCCGCAATCGGTGTTTACTTTGATGACAATTTGCGATAGACAGGCAAGAAATGTGTTGACCAGATGGGATGGTTATCGCGTTGAGGCGATAACATCTCACGTTTTTGACAATT
The DNA here is from genome assembly GCA_907163375.1 of Prostheceraeus crozeri. Classification (NCBI taxonomy): domain Eukaryota; kingdom Metazoa; phylum Platyhelminthes; order Polycladida; family Euryleptidae; genus Prostheceraeus; species Prostheceraeus crozeri. The sequence continues at coordinate 75,343 of CAJQUW010004042.1, forward strand.
TGATGATTATGCTCATGTGTACTAGGTGTGTGCTCATGTCATCGCTGTAATCATATCGCGACTTGTTTCTTGCCCGTCTAGCGCAAACCAGTGTCTCTCTCGTTCTGTGTTTGCCGGCTTCAAGCAGTTGTGTAAATAGTTCATCTGTTCCTCTCTAAATCTGTGGTCGTGTCTTGCGTGTGATGGGGAAATCCGAGTGGCGAAGTCTTAGTAGCTCAGCTCGCGAGTAATGCAGCCTGGGTTCCGGTGAAGCCATGAAGGGAAAACACAGGACGAGGCAAACTAAGAGAGAGAGAGAGAGAGACAGACCACATGACACATACTGTGACTCAGCACGAATCAGTATGTGACGAAAAATTTTTAATTCAAACGCAGGCGATGATCGATGAAGAAAACGATATAGCACAAATTCAAGACTAGACGATTTCCAGTCGAAAGATACTAAGTTTTACACTTGAAGCCCAGGGATTGATGTGAAGCAAAGTTATTTGTCGAGATGCACAGATTTACCGAGCGAGAGGAAGATGGGACGACCGCTCACTAAGGCGTCAACCGAAGTTGTTGAACGGCGAGCGACAAGTAAAGCCGATCATACACTGGAGCGATTTGTGGCGTTCAACATGTTGCGTTCAATATATCTCTTCAGTGTGTGATACTTTTCTGAGGGGTTGACAACATGGTTCAACACGTTTCAACACCTTGAACCGATATTCAGCTAGTTTGATATTGAGGCAACACGTTGCGCCGAAACGATGACGTTGACCTGCAGTATCCAATCAGCGTGCTTGAGAGCACGTGAGATTTGTCTTATCTGATGTTGTCGCATCACCACTGATCAAAGGATCAAGAATGAATGAATGGAATAACTCACAGACGGGGGAGCTGATAGAGTTATGCAGAGAGAAGGGTATCTTATACGATTCGAAACTAAAAGCGTATTTCGACAGAGAGAAGAGGCAGACCGCAATTGCAGAAATAAAATACAGTAATACAGTAATTTTAAATTTTCACGACGTCTAATCGATTGTTCTACGTAGTTGTAAGTTATCGGCGGAGTTATTTACTTCATTTTATAGGCAAGCGTCATTAATTAGTGCGTAAACATGGCTTCAGTATTCATGTATACGACGTATCGCGCTCTTATTAAAACTTAGTTGTTAGTTCTAATAATTGCTTCTCTAAAATAATGATATGAATTATTTTAATCACAGACCTTGTGGAGTTTTGACCCTGTAAGAGTGTTTTGAACAAAAACTTTATGTGGTCTATGATTTAATTATATGTTTTAAAAAATTCCTGTTATCGAATAATATCCCATTGCCAGGACACTTGGCCAGATGAATTGAAAAAGAGACAAAATTCATCACGGACCGATTTAGCATATTTTGTCGGATTCCTGTTGAGTTCGGGATCGATATCTCGCAACATTTCTTCATTGCGCCAACTGCCACTGCGAATTTGGTGTGTTTCTGAATCCTCTGTGTCGAATGATCCGGGAGGCGTGTACAAATTTCCAATTCTAGTTCTCAAATAGTTATGTAAAGAGCAAGCTGCCATTGTTATACGCTCCGCTTTTTCTGGAGAAACAATCATTTTCGACAGTAGTACTCTAAACCGACAGTAGTACAAATTCACTTTCAGCTTACCTGTTGCAAGAAATCGTAGAGTTACCGCCAGGCGATCATTTGTCGGGACGGCTAACCGGAAATTCGTATCTTTTTTTGCAATAATAGGAGCGACCAACTTATGCAATTCTTCAAAAGTCCCAGCATTCATTCTCATGAAATTGCTGAAACGGGCCTGATCACTGACTCTCACTTCGCTGATAAGTGAATTGTATGCTCCAAGTGTCGCCCGTTTCAGCAACCACTCATGCGTCCAAATTCTTCTTTCTTTTCTCCTTCTTCTTCTTCTTTTTCTTATTGTGCTAGTAATGATGGACAAGCAAACAGTAGCTGCCACCTTGTTGTCCATTTCTGCGCTTCAACTGAAATTGCGTGCGTTGAAAGAAAATATCAGTTGTATGCTTGTCGCAAGCAACAAGCAACCCAGTGTGTGACGTTTCGAGAGATTTGTGTCTTGCATGTTGCTTTCAACAGACAACATTGTGGAATTGGTGTATGACCAACAGTTGCTTTCAACAAATCTCCCCGCAATTCGTGTCTTCGTGTTGAACGCCACAAATCGCTCCAGTGTATGATCGGCTTAAGGGTCCAGTGCGACAAGTTGGTTGTTGCACGGCAGCACTTGTCGGATTATAACTTGTGTCGGCACTCCAACGAATGGGGTGCGGGGATACCCTCAAAGTCAATTGTCCAAGCAAGATTGAAAGTATCAAATTTCAGCTAGAAGTGTCACGGTAATTTTTTCAGTTTCAGAGACAATTGCGCAATTGCGCGGCAAAAATCAAATTTAAGGTGTCAAGATGAATTTTCCTGAAGTCGGTTGTGGAACTACTTGGCAATTACCGAATTATTAGAAGGAAACTCCGATTACAGTAGGCCTATGTCAATGAGCAACCAGTAGTAAAAGCAACAAATTACCTGATTAGGCTACAAGCGCTTCTAACTCAGCTTTCAATATATCTGACGATTATACATGTACATACAATACTCGTGGATACTAAATTGTAATTAATTATAATGGTAGGCCTATATTACATGAATACATGAAAAATGGTACAAATACAAAAATGAAATAGGATCTTTTAGCTCTAATTTAAGACTGTGTGCATTAGTTAGTTATATCAGAGAATATACAGAGTGGCGCTCTGTATATCGACTTTTGGGCTACTCTGTATATCGATAACATATCGGTCTAGAGTAGTCTGCTAGCACATTGTTAGATAGTAGTGTAGACATATTATCAAGCAGCAGACTCGCATAGCATCGGACAGTATACTAGCAAAACCAGATATGCATTAACCTATTATTTAAGCACTCTAATCAAATGATCAAGAATATATTCAATACAAATTCATGAGCATGAATATGGCTGTTCAAAAATTGCATTTCTATTTACAAACAATCAAATTCTGCTGCCATATCAGTGTAATAAGTACGTATAAGAACGATAACACGAAAACTCTAAATAACACAGGCAATGTTCAAATGTGCGAAACAATTAATACAAAATGAGATAGGCATAAACGAGTAGGGGAAGCTGGGGTGACTTGGCAGTTGGGGTGACATGGCAGTGGGGGTCTTGCAGTTAATAGGCTTCATAAATCAAAAATCCGAAATATACATTTCGAAGTAGCTCTAGAATAAAGATGCTGGAGCAAGATACCTGCGGATTATTTGCACTTGTACTTTTTTTAGGAGCAAAAAACTATTTTACCTGCAAAAATCGTAACTTTTGGAAATGCTCGACTTTCGGGACATTCTCGTCTTGTGATAGATTTGACATAAACCATTATTAAAGATATTTTACTTAGGTCATGGTGCATGGACACCTACAGTGTAAAAACATTCAGATCATATTAACATTGTGTTTGAGCTCATTTTCTTACCTTACTGGGGTTGGGGTGACATGGCAGTATGGATATTGCAAATATGCTTCACAAATCGAAATCCCTACTTTCTAAAGTAGCTCTGAAATGAAAATACTGTAGAGAAAGATTGCTTCGGGCTTTTACTTTTTCAAAAAATCAGGCCTATTGGCCTACTTAAAATGTAGAAATGCAACTTTTGAAAATACGTAATTCGATGAGCCACCGCGCCTTGTGATAGATTTCAGATAAATCTATGTTGAAGACATTATAATTAGGTCAGAATACATGAACCCTGATAGTGTAAAACATTCTAGCCGGAGCTGAGGATTTAACCGTAGGCCTACTTAGGTTGGGGTGACATGGCAGCATCATTTTTTGTGTCCTTAATAGTAACTGTTAACTTAATGTTAACTGATGGTAGTGATGTGTTAGTGACTCACACATTTTAATACAAGTTCACAACTAAACATCTAGCCTATCCATTGGAAAATGACTCAGAAACATCTACGTCAAACAAATTCTTATTTGTTGATTCGTCGTGTCTTCTGATTGGTTCATTTCAAGTTAAAACATGCAGTGACAACACCTTCCCTAATTCATTTTCATGTTCGCAGTACACTCCCAAGGACGTACGTACAACGAGTGACGCGCTCTAACTACTCTCGTGATGACGTGCAAAATGCTCTCAACAAGATAGCATAATTGAAGATGCAGTTGCGAAAGTTTCATTTTGTTACGTCAATATCCTCAATATTCTTTTTTATTTTTTCAATAATATATTTGACGAGATTGCCTATGATACATGTAACTACGTTTTCTCTTCAGATAGTGACTCGGGAAAAGCATACCGGTAGCAGAAGTCACGGGATAAAGACGGAACCATTTTGCCATCAACGGATTTTAGGATGGATCAATAGACCTATTCACTATAATGCCAAAATTTATATGAGCTGCCAAGATTATGTTTTGCAACTAATTTGGAGATGTTTGTAGTAGCAATGATAATGCAAGCTTAGATCAGTATAATATGAAAAGTTTGTTGATGTTTTATGATACTGCCAACTCACCCCAACCCCACTGCCAAGTCACCCCAATAGTGGGGTGACTTGGCAGTTTTAGAACTTTTCTGTAATTGAATTTTTCGAGGTCAAGACAATAATTTGTGACAAAACTGTCTGAAGCAAAAATGTTCCTAATACTCCTCTCCGTCAACCCGTACTAAAGGAATTCTGTAATATTTAGTCGTTTGGCCGGGATGGGCATTTGAAAAAAACACTGCCAAGTCACCCCAGCTTCCCCTACAACATAAACCATATATAGTATGAAGTATTAGGTTTTCATAAACATTATATCATCATAAAATAAGCATAATTTATATATAAAAGAAGTATGAAATACGCATCTTTTAAAATATAAGATATATACATATAATATATTGTTATTTTCATATATTTTCATATAAATTTACGTACTATGTTCATGAAGTATAATATAACAAAATACAGACGTGCAAAACGAGTATGTAGTAATTATCTACTCAACACATTCTAGTTTCAGTAGACTTGATTATTAAGAACAGACTACAACGGGTGCGAATATCAGCACAACAACTTCCAAAATCTATAACGAGTAACAACTAAAAATCACAATCAACTGTCACATCGAATTGTTCACCTGAAACACTTTGAGTAGAAAGGGAAAATTTTGTTAGAATAGTTGGTGAATTATGAGATGTCGGTCTACTTTGGTCAACAGGCACAACCGAGTCAGGGGAATAATCCAGAACTTCACTGAGTTCACGCTCAAGCTCTGACGGTTCGTTTATAGGCACGAACGGCGGTACTTCGATGCCCAGTACGGTTCATGATGAGCTGCTCATCTACATTAGCACGAAAGAATGTGGTAGCACACGTAACTTTGTCTGAGTGTCCAGTGAAATTACCTTGGAGATTAGCCTTAGCCGCTGCATTCGGTAGAATCCTTGCGATTGAATTAACTCCGAGGGGAACGGCGGAATAGCGGAGTTTTCCAGCGACGGTCATTAGAGGTCGACGATAGAAAGGTCCCTCAGTAATGTCGCATTGGCGCAAAGTCGAAATGTACTTTTTAATGATCTTGTACGATGATAGCTGTGATGGAGTGTCACAGTGCTTGACTGCCTTAGGTTGAAGCGATCGCTCATTCAGTCCGCCAGAGTAGGTCTTTGAATTTCCGACGCTGTCCTCTTCAAATACGAATTGATCTAATGTGAGCTTTCTATGTTCATCTCTGGATCTTAGTCCGAACACTTTGCAGATGTAAAAGTATGCAGCACTCAACAATCCTGTTGAATCAGAAGTCGAAAATGTGTTCGATTCCCAAAGAATCTTTTCGTCGTCTTTTTCCACGGGAGATGCTTGCGTTCTTTTGATTCCAACACTTTTTTTGGTCAGCTGCTTCATTCTGCTGTCCATTGATAGCCGCAGATAGTGAAATTCGAAAATATTCTTATCAAAAAAGTTTGAATCCGGTCTAAGACAGTCGTCGCGGAAGTAGCGCATAATTCCGCACATTATACCGTAAATTGTGTTGGAAGGATAGTCTTGTCCGTCTCGTCGACGAATCTGGAACACAAAATGACTCAGGATTCTAGAAATTTGTTCCCGTGATAGGTCGGGAAGAACAGTCAGATCAGGAAATTGATCATTTGGTCGAGCTAAATTCCGAGCCGTCACCCACTCTTTATAGACATGTGACGCGAATGTGTGATTCTTGATAGTGTTTCTGGGTAAGTGAAGAGTAAACTTGTCGTAGAGAGATAGATATTGCATCGAATTCTACAGACCAATTCGGTGCGTGACTGCTACCAGATGCTGGACGTCTGTTGGACCTGATAACAAAGTTGGAAAGGGATGAAGGAACAATTTTTCAATTAATTTGCCATCATTGAGGCAGAGGATAAGGGTGTCAGTTCTGTTGACAGTGCGAGCATCTATCGAATCTCCCTCAGCCATTGTTGACGATTCCAGGTGTGAATTGAAGACGAGAGGCGATTACGCTGTCATCGTGAGATAGACAGGGGGGTTCCTTGAATACTGACACGGACGAGCCGTTCAACAAAATAGTTGTCGCACTCGTGCGGTTGACTCGACCTTCGGTCTCTATTACTTGTGTGAAAGTTGTGTAGTCATGTCTCAACATAGAAATGGCAGTTATAAAGCGAGTAAAGACTCGATTAGACTTGTCTTATCTTTTCTCACATTGTTACACGGAACTGACCTCCTTAATTCAACGTATCTAGGCAACGCTTGCAGATCAACTCTACCAGACGTCATTCTGCTCAATAGTTTCTGCTACATCATGACCGACGAAATTCTTTTATCGTGTATCGAAGAGTACTCGGTAGTGCTCAATAAGGGTGATACTCCATCCCTTAAACTTGCTAAAAACCGTGCGTGGCAGAACATACTGAAAGAGCATATTGACAATGGAATTGAAACGAGACACAAAAACAGCTATATAAGCGATGGATGAACATCAAAGGCAGAACCACAGAAAAGATAAGAAAGAAGAACTCGATTGGCGGAGGTCCGTGCTCACAACTGAATACACAAGAAAATACAGTCCTCAAATTGATAGGTGAGACGAATCCAATCGTGAATAAGATTCCCGTTGCTTGTTCAAGTTACGTGGAAGCACATCAGAAGCAGAGATGGAACCGGTAGCATTTTTGGCTACCGGTACCGGTACTGGTCTACCGGTAACCTTTACCGGTACCGTTACCGATACCGGTATCTACCGGTAAACTTTTCCAAGTGCATGGATTTAGACAACATGTCCCTCATTTCTTATTTTTGTGTAACTCCTTGAATGAACTGAAAACTAGTACATGTACCGGCATTAGTTCGAGAATGTTACTGCATTAAAAAATTGTCACCATTTTGACTCAGCTCAATCATAGCAATTAACAGCAAGCATATAGGCTCTACATGTAATTGCAAAAATTACTACATTGGCCAACAATCATGTACATGCATCAATCGTATACATGGAAAATGGAATATCCGACTGTATCAAATTTATTCAAAAACACAAAACTCAAAGTGTAAATGTCAACATGTGAATTGTGAAATTACCATAGTCCTGCTTTTAGAGCACTTAAGGGTGACCAACTCCTCGAGATGCTTAGACTTTAAGCGGTTTCGAAGCGCGGTCAGGGTCAACCCTGCATCACTGAAAACGCGCTCACTTTGCGAGCTTGATGCTTGGATTACCAGCACTTTGCGAGCGACTTTGCACAAAGTTGGGTACAGTTTTTCATTTGCTTTCCAAAATAATAGAGGATTTTCATCCCTTACAAACAAATCCTCGCTTTCGCTCCCCTGGAGTCGATTTCGTAAACAATACTGAATTGCTTCCAAACATTCAGCAATTATACGTAATCATAGACCATTTTGGGACCACTGTTGTTTTCTCTTTTCATGGATGATTTGCCCGACTTTGTAAATACAAAACCTATTGTTTATGCCGATGACATTACCTTGTTGCATTTTGATTGTCCTAGTATTAACTCTGACTTCTACTCTGATATAGATGTTTTCTGTGCATGGACAAAAAAGAAGCAACTGATTATAAATGTTGAAAAATCTAAATGTATGACCCTTTCCAGGAATATTTCTAATTGTAAGACCATGGATATTGTAATTAATAATTCCACGATTGAACAGATTGATTGTATAAAAATTTTGGGAGTGCATTTTACCTCAGACCTTCGCTGGAACGTTCAATTCGCAAAACTGTATGCTAAATGTTGTCGTTCCATGTCATTTGTACGCCGTTTACGTAATAATAACAACCGTGGTGAAGTCATTTGGCAGGCTTTTGTAAGTCTTGTGCTGTGTCATATAACATTTTGTTGGTCCATCACTTGTGATGTAAGTGTAAAGAACTTCAAAAACTTGACCGTCTATACCGTCTTGCAATTCGATGGTCAAATGTTCAAGGCAAACCCCATCTGCGTGACTTTCTGGACAAAATGTGTATTAAACTAATCAAAAAGATCAGTGGTAATCCCCATATTCATCCACTTGTCGAATTTTTTACTGTGAGAGACCCTGCTCGTGTTGTTCGTCGCTCCCGGAAATTGCTACCTCAACGACGATCCTCCTCACTCTACAATGGAAGTTTCGTGAAATACTCGAGATTCAATGATGTAATTGCTGTAACCAGTCATACCGCTCGTTGTATTGATTGAAAATAAAGCATTCTATTATTATTATTATTATCACACGGCGATTCTTTGCGCTTTCACAGAAAATCACCAGACTTAACTTTTGAGCGAATAATATCAGCATCAGTTAGCTCCATTGCGGTGCGAATTGATCAAGAAAGTGACGAAATTCAGTCTCACACGAGGACACGACACTCGAGTTACACGACGACAATAAAGGCAAGTCATGAATGCGTAGTCACAGACAAACTCAGACAGGCAGGCAATAGCCACAAAACATCAGTTGTTTTACGCTGTTGTTGTCTGATCGCTATTCGTAGCCAATCACACTTGATCTAAGTGTTCCTGTACTTTCCCATAAGGCAGGCATTGGATATGGTTGACGTTGGCGTGAAGCAAGCTTTTAGATCGCTGTGGAATCGTGTTAGGTGCACCACAACACCTGCATTGTCTCGTCATATGTTTATTGCAATGCTTGGTAGAGTTTACCGGTACCGGTGACCTGTACCGGCACCGGTACCGGGCCGGTAATACCGGTACCGGTATTACCGGTGGACCGGTACCGGTAAACCGGTTCCATCTCTGATCAGAAGACTGATGACACAGGGAATTCGGATACAAACGACTTTGATGATGTATCTAGTGAAGGTGATTATGAAAATATATTTCATATCATTTTTATCATATTATATTATGAAAAACGGTTTTTCAGAGAGCTACACCGACGCTGCGGACCAGAAAACTACGAAACGAGACACAGGTAAGTGTTTCAACTGCCTGTCTTTGCCCCTTCTTTCTCCTTCTCTCATCTCAGTAGGCCAGGGGCGTAGCACCAATAGTATTCTAATAATCTGAGAATACACCATAAATTACAAATAAGAAGACCATTACGGCCAGGCCATTCACATTATAATGTTAAACTTGATAGGGGTAGATTTCACCTTGCAAAACCGTATTGACATAAGTGGGGATTCGAGTATTCTATCTTGCGACAGAATCAAATTCATTTCTGCTGTCAGCATTTAGAGGAGTTCACGGTGCTTGGAAATTTACTTTAACCTTGAAAAAATTGTCCATAAAATCTGAAAATTGATTCTACATCAAAATTTTGTGCTGAAAACGAATATGATTTCAAAAAAATCGTACAACGAGCTCTTCAAAAGATAATTGACTTTTATTGATCAGTATTGATCTGATTGATTACCAGTGATTGATTTAGTAGATTTGTACGTCTGTGATGTCATAATAGTGTAATATAATATGCAAATTAACCTGGCAGAAAACGAATATGATATCCAAAGCATCATAACTACAGCCGATTATACGTTTCGGATGAGCTATTGATCAATATCGATCTGATTGATTGATTAATGAGCGATTACACGATATGGAGTATTAAAATGTTTAAAATGTTGATTAGATGCCATATCATGACGCAGAAAACGAATATGATATCCAAAGCATCATAACTACAGCCGATTATACGTTTCGGATGAGCTATTGATCAATATCGATCTGATTGATTGATTAATGAGCGATTACACGATATGGAGTATTAAAATGTTTAAAATGTTGATTAGATGCCATATTATGACGCAGAAAACGAATATGATATCCAAAATATCATCACTGCAGCAGACTACAAATTACATATTAATTATTGATCAATGTCGATCTGATTGATTAAAAGTGATTTTTGCTATGCTATCATGGTATATTGGTATGTTTGTAATGTTCATTACTATATGGAAAACTACATGTATGTTATACCGGTAGAAGACAAAAAATATTATGTCGAACTAATGACCATGAAAGAAAAAATGACAACGTTAATTGAACTCATATAATTAGAAGAAGTGAAGTCGTGGGTATGCTATATCAGCCGGACAAAGAAGATTTGATTTTAGTCTATAAGTTTACTAGATGGCGACCATTGTATGCGCACACAGCTCGTTTCAGCGAATTGCCATATTCAGGATGAGACAGGGACTTTAACTTATAGTTTTCCCAGGTCTTCGCGAAATCATGATGGACTGACTCTCCTGCTTGTTCTGAACATCGTCCCAATCCTTCGTTCAATCTCGCACAAAATTGAGGAACATGCCAGATAACGGCATGTACTTTGGGCGTCACGTTGACATCCAAATCAATGTATGCCATTTTGAAGTTGTTGATGTCTTTGAGGTAGGATGACTTCAGCTCCCATCCGAAGCATGATTCAACAACCTGTAAAGTGAATAAAAGATACATATACACCAGTACAGTTTTAGTGAGGCTTCGCTGAAAAGGTTCACGATATTGTTTATGAAATAATGAGCTCTGAAAATATTGGTGATGCAGTAGAAATGAACTTCGAAATAAAGTTTAGAGTTTGGACTAGGTATTGCATCTTAGTAATCGCATAAACATAATGAATAAAACAAATTACATACCTCTGAAAACATCGGAAGTCAAAAACATCGAAAAAACATCTAACGGTATCAACATTATAACACAAATTGCTTGCTTACCTTTGAAAAACATCGAAAGGCCTTGACGTATGGCAGACAATGCACATTGATTGGGGCAAGTCAATATTAGAAAGGAGTTTCATGCAGGAATTTCCAGAGAAAGAGCCACCATGGTAGGATTTCCTTTCAATGTGCAATCTTTCGCTCCACGCCATTGAATGCGGCCAAATTTTGGACAGATTTGAAGAGTGTATTCACAACTCCGAGCAGTAAATGTAATTCCGGAGGTGGTATGACTTGTATCACATCTATTCCGAGATCACTGCATTTGATTATACTCGGATGTATCACATTTTCATAATGGTTAGCCATCTTTTTGTCTTGGCATTTTCCGTGATAAGACCAAAACGAGTCATGAATTGACTGAAATGAGCGTGCCTGACCAGACACATGCAAACTATCTTTCCTTGCCGTGCACCAGCAGCAGGGAAAAGTCACACCATGGGACATCAGTCCAAGCAAACAATTCGCAAGTTTGAGATCACATGAAATTGTCAATTTCTCATTGCTAAAATCCAGATCGTTCAAATTTGCTGATACCCATAGTTTTAAAATATTTGGATAATTCTCCTGTACATTTTCAGATAAAATGACTAGAAAAATATGATTCACTCATGTGTCTTTATATCGCCCATTGTAGTTTTTATCAGAAACTGACAAACAAATTTTGAGGAAAGAGCCTCCACCGTCAATGTAAATTTTGATGTAGTAGTCACCACGATCTGTGCCTCTCCTTTCAAGTATGAAATCAATTAGCTGTCGTACATCTTTGCAGACAACAGCAGGAGTAAGCTCTACGTCTTTTACAACATCTTGCTCCATGACACAGAAATCAATCATTTTTAACGTGAAGTAGTCATCAAAACAATGATCGGTAGCATACAAGTGATGGTCTTCCAAATTCGGTTCAATCTTGGTTGATGCTTTTCTCAGCTCATGGCGCAATTTCAAAGATTGACGGTTGCTCAAATTCATTTCAGATTGAATATTGGTAATATTCTGACACGAAACCCGAGCATTGAAATCGTCCGTAATTCCACGGGAAAGCTTCAAGGGACGGCCGCCTTTAGGCGATGTCAGCAAGAAGTCATCATCATGAGACTCTTGAATGTAAGAGTGCACAACTTGTTCTGGCAATTTCTTATTCTTTTCCGCCGAATTCAGTAATTGCTTAACATTCGTCAGAGCTCCGGAACGAGAGCAGTTGTGTGGTATTCCCCTACCTATGTCTGATAAGCACAAGGTGCAAAGTTTCAAGCTGGTTGGTCTGGAGCTACTACTTTTCTCTTGTGTTGATGGTCTTCCTGGATTGGGTTTGATATTAGTTAACCTGGAATTCTTAGAACTGACGGATGCATTAGTTTTGGAAATAGTACAAACAACATACGAAAGTCATCGCCAAGGCTCAGTTTTTTCCACTGAAAATCCTGGAAAAGCTGTAGTTAAAGAAAGGTTTAACAGAGCGTTAAAAAGTAAAATATTCAAGAAATTTACTGAGCAAGGTAATCAGAAATGGTTGAAGATATTACCAGGAATTGTAGATTAGTACAATAATAAAGTTCATTCAGGTATTGAAGAAACTCCAAAGAAGGCTTCTGACGATCCTGATTTTATACGAAGGAAAATATTCGAATGAGAGTAATCCCAATTTACAGAAACGTAAGCCGAAATTTAAGATTGGAGATAGAGTGAGGATATTCAAATATAAAAATAAGTTCGAGAAAGGTTTTGTAGGTTATTGCACTAAAGAAATATTTGAAGTTTGTAAAATAAATAAAACTTATCCGATCACTTATGAAATTAAAGATTTAGATGATGAATAAATCAAAGTTAGATTTTATGAGAATGAATTACAAAGGACTGAGTTATAACGGAAATTTTGCTTCATATAGCTCTAACATAATATCTAGAAATGGTACACCTTTTTGTAATTTGTACAAAACATTAAACATAATTGACCACAGTAAGTAGTTCCTGGTGTTAGAATTTGAAACGTATTATAAGTTCCATTTCCAAGTAATTCTTTTACTTCATTTGTAGGAGGCAGTCCATAAGAGTCGAAATAGTAATTGTCACCATTTTTATTAGACATACCTGCTGACAAATGTACTCCTTTTTGATCTGACGTATGGAGATTTGTTACGAAATTTACATAGGATTTATTTTTCAATAATCGTAATTCATCTCATTAATACATGAAACTTCTTTATTCCCAATTTTTTGCGATTTTCTTTAGGTCGAAATTTGAAGTCGTCTGTGTACCATAATGTTTTAAGAACTCAGCCAGTCTTGTCATTTTTCATAAAATAAATTGTTTCTATTATATTCCCGTAAATGTGAAATTAAAAACAACACATGGATATTTCAATTTGGGTATATGTATATTTACAAAATGCATCCGCACAAGTCTACAAATATTCATGTCCACGCGTGGACAACGAATTTTCGTTCTCCAGTAAAAGAAACTTAATGCTAATACTACTTTAAAATTTCTTTTAAGCTTCTTTCCAAAAACTTTCATATTTCCGAAGACAATCTTCTAACAATGATAAATTCGATTTCAAAAAACGTAAGGGTACATTTAGTCTACAAATCTTTGGAAAAATAAATGCCATCTTACCTAATTTAATTGCAAATGCAATTTCAGTCCTTGAATAAGAATTGTTATTAGTTTGCAATAAATATTGAAAGTGTGCCTTATCCTTTTCACGCAGATCTAGTAAATAATGCGCGTGTTTTCCCACGTGGATTTTCATCATTATGTTAATAGCGTTATTTTTCTTCTCCATAACATGAAGAGTTTAAATTTGCAATGGCTTCATCAGTATCTCCCGAAGGCTCAACAAACTCTGTTAAGGAATCCACAAATTCTTATCGGGTAGATAAACACGTCGATAATTGATGATGAACGTTGTCAATCTTTTCGCCCCTTTCTCTTTTCTTTCACGAGTAAGCGTTTTTCCTTTCTTCTCCGTTTTCTCTCCTTATCAAAAAATGTAGGGTCAAAAATAATGGGAAATTTAGCCATTTGTTCAATGATGAAAGTTATATTCTTCCTTCTTATTATTGGAAATATATCGTTTTGAAATTTCTGCAAATAACTCCGAAAACGCAGCAATAATGTTTGACTGCTCTTCGATAACTTCTTGTGTCATGACTGATCACATCGGAGCACACGATACAATGACAGAAGAGAGAGAGAGAGAGAAATGAAACAGTACAGCTGGCAGATGTTTTGACCTCATGCGGGTGTGCTGTCGTGCTGGCAAGAATTAAAACAACTTGCCTAACGTACAATTAAAATCTAATTGTTTCACAAAGCTGTAGCAACAACAGGAATTGTAAGAACGCCAGATGAAATGACAATAGTCATAGCGCCTAAAGAAACATTTAAAAATGCTCCAATGCCTTGTGTTACATTCTTAACTATCATCCATCTTTTTCTTAATTTATTATAATGATCTAGTCTAGGTAATAATTGCGCTTCCTTATCTTTCATATATATTATTCTATCTTTGTGCTTTGCTTTGTTTATTTCATATGATAATGAAGGATCAGACAAAGTCTTCTGCCGATTCAATATCGGATATAAAGGAGCTGATGGTTCTTTTTTTCATTTTTAAATGAATATTTTTATATGTGCTGTGCTGTTATATTGTTGAAAAAGTAGCAATCTTAGGGGTCAAAATATCTTTAATTTCTGAAAATATAAGTACTTTTAGCTCTGAAATCAGGTATCTGATTTTTTTAGGGGTATTAAAAGTTTTTTGGGGGTATTAAACAGCTTTTTAGGGGTTTTTGCAAATTCGGATTTTTTTGAAAAATGCTTGTCCTGGGAGTGTCAAAGTTATATTATTTAGGATTGCTTTTCTCAAACATCACACACGTCGGACAAACTTTTACAAAGTTTTTTGAATTTGAAATGTATTGTATGTTCTATTACCAAGTAATTCTTTGACTTCATTTGTAGGGGGAAGCCGGTATGAATCGAACCAATTAGTTTTCTACATTATCAGCATTCTTTCTCCCTGCTGACCAATGTACTCCTTTTTGTTCTGATGTATGGAGATTTGTTATGAAGTTCACTCGAGGTACATTTTTGATCAATTGTAACTCGTCTCTCATTAGGATATGAAAATTCTTTATTCCCAATTGATTAGGAATTTTCTTTAGATCAAAATTCGTAGTTTGCTTCCCATATAATTTTAAGAACTCAGTCAGACCAAAAGCTCTGGGAGATATCTCAGACAGATTTTCACCATTCATTTGAAATGAAAAAATTCTATTAACTGTCAAAAATTTGTTAAATGAGATACAATTTATAAGCATCAATGAAATCCCTATGACAACGTTGACGTGACAATTGTTACTTTCTAAAACAATAGAATTCAAGTAACCAATTAATCGCTGCCAATTTCTGAGGCAACTTGGCTAAGAAAACGGTTTTGGATTCATTTGTGGTCGCGGACGCAAAAATGGCAGCGCAGTTGGCAAGTGGGGGTAAGAGAAAGACATAAGTGCGGGTAACAGCTGTTTGTTCTGAAATATACTATTTCATGAATGCAATGTTTCATGAATGCGGGAAACAGCTGTTCTCTACAATTGGGTGATCATCAAAGTACAAAGCAGTAGCAATAACAGGTATTGTAAGAGTACCAGCAGAAATAACAATTGTTAAAGCACCTAACTTATTTTAGTCCATCTCTTTCTTAATTTTTTATAATGTTCTAATCTTAATAATAATTGTGATTCCTTATCTTTCATATGCCTAACTCTATCTTTATGTTTTTCTTTATCCATTTCACTTGTTTTTATTTGTTATAACGAAGTATTCATTCTCGAAGTTTCTTCCATTTTTGGTAAAAAATCATCACAATGGCACCGAAAGTATCTGGCAAAGCCGCAAAGAGGTCTAGCAAGGCTAAGGCCCCTAAGACCGACAAGAAACGAAAGCGTAAGCGTGAGGAGAGCTATGCCATCTACATCTACAAGGTACTCAGTCAGGTGCACCCCGACCAGCAAGGCCATGTCATTCATGAACAGTTTTGTGAATGACATCTTCGAGCGAATTGCCAACGAGAGCAGCCGACTTGCTCACTACAACAAGAAGTCGACTGTCTCCAGTCGGGAGATTCAAACCGCCGTTCGCCTTCTTCTGCCCGGTGAACTCGCTAAGCACGCTGTGAGCGAGGGAACGAAGGCAGTCACCAAGTACACTGGCTCCAAGTAATTATCGCTGCTTCTGTGAACGCTTTTTCATCAGTTTTTGCGGTTATGGTGCCGATAGAGGTCATCCAGAGGTACGTGGTGTGATCCAAAATGTCCCGGACTAACCTACTTGCAGATAACCTGTGATAACGAATACTACTTCAGATGTAAATTTAGGTCTTTAAGGCATGAGAAATATGGTTGCCGAAATTTTTTCGGTCAGTTTTCTATTTTTTCAAAATTTTCAAACATTTTTGTCTGAATTTCAAGATTTTCCTATAAATTCTAGCGATTTAGAATTAATATATTTAGATTAACTTGACAGTTAAGCTATCACTAATAACCTGACTAATAATTAACGGAAAAACAAATGTTTTGTTCCAGAAAACAGTTTACTTTTCAATGTATGAGCCGTTAGCATTCGTCACTTTTTGCCAACGAAGTCTCAATTCACAAAAAGCTTTATGAAAAAATTCCGGTGTCAAAGAATCAAAAAACTCAGTAACTGCATCCCGCAGTTCAACTGGCGATTCAAAATGGTGTCCACGAAGATGCTTTTTGAGGAATCTAAACAGATAGAAGTCACTTGGGGCCAAGTCAGGTGAATAAGGAGGATGGCTCAATAGTTGAAATCCGTTTCTCGTTAAGGCATTGGTTGTCTCCTGCGAGGTGTGAATCGGAGCATTGTCATGAAGCAAGTAGAGGGGAATGTTTCGTGGCTTTCTTATTTTCTTCCTCGCTTCAGATAACAGATTGGAATAATATTCGCTATTGATTCTTACTCCTTTATCCGCAAAGTCAACCAGTTGGATTCCCGAAGCGTTCCAAAAGACCGTCAGCATCAACGACCGGCGATGTGATGTTCCGGATCGCATTTTCAAAGGGGCAGACTCGCCTGATTTTCGCCACTCTGCAGATTCTCGCTTACTTTGAGGCAGATACAAACTTAAAGGTGTTTCATCCTCTGTAAGGATGCAGTTCAGAAACTGATCTCCGTGCATTTCGAGGAGATCCAAATTTGACTGTGCCGCCAGAAGTCTGTTCTCCTTCATTTCAGGTGACAGAAACTTCGGTACGAAACATGATGCCAGTTTGCGATATCCAAGTCTTTCGATGATGTCATGACAGGAGTGATAACTGATTCGCAACTCTCTTGACAACTCACGGATGGTTATCCTTCTGTGTGCTGTAATCACTTCATCGCACTGACTCGATTTCTCTTCCGGAATCTCCTGCGGCCGACCAACAGTTGAAAAATCTTGCTCCACAGATTGTCTTCCGCGTTTAAATTCGCTTATCCAGAAATAAGCAGTAGTTCTCGATGGAGCTTTGCTTCCATATGCCAGGCTTAATTCCTTTAGAATGTCACCATTAGCGAAGCCGCGGATCAGGAGGTATCGTATCACACTGCGATATTCGACTGAAGACACGCTTGTCACATCCATCATGAAAACTGATAGAACAAAGAACCATCGTTGACACGGATTTCTTAATGAATGCGTGCTGAATGAACTTCACTGATTGATATCGTAACACATGAAGCAATTAACAAAAGACGTGCAATATTCATGGCAAAGATATCCGTCAAATAAGGTACAAATCAAAATCAATCTAACTATAACAATAAGACAAATCGGATCTCGATCAATTCAGAAAATACAGAAATTCATGTTAAAATGTAAAAATATTTTTTAAAAATAGAAAACTGACCGGAAAAATTTCGGCGACCATATTTCTCATGCCTTAAAGACCTAAATTTACATCTGAAGTAGTATTCGTTATCACAGGTTATCTGCAAGTAGGTTAGTCCGGGACATTTTGGATCACACCACGTATATCGGTTCTGGAACTGAGTGATTCTCTTCAGAGACTCTTTCCAGAGCGGAAGATTCCTCATAAGTGAGTCGGTCACCTTGACCGCGTCTTATGGCCAATAGCCGTAACCACCAAAGTTCAGCTACATAAACTCGGAAGAGTTCGAGTGAACATACTCCGGCGAAGGAGCGAGAAGTGGCAGCGATCTGATTGTGCACCATTCCAGTAAGATCCTCGAAAGATAAAGCGGAAGATGAAAATCGGCTATGTGAAACCTGAACGTCCGTGATACCGTCTGGGGTGAAAACTGCCTCTTTGAAAAGAGGGTCGTCACGGGGCTGGGAAGGTCCAGCCTTTTGGAGGTTTCTGACCTTTTCTGGCAAACGAGGGGGGTGGGGGAGCACCACTGAGCATTTCTTCTTTTGAAGAACGTGCTGCCCGAGAAGTCTGAACACGACTCTCCCTGTCATAAGAGGACTCGTTAGCCTGTTCGGAATAACTCGGCCTATTGCCGGCATTACGCTGATTCCGTTTGTTGGAAAATATTGCATGATTGCCTATGTTTTGACGATCATTCTAAAAAAAGTTAAAAAATCGGTTGGATAGTTACCATGTTACAGCTAAAAGTTCAAAATCGTAACCTTTAAAATGGAAACGCCCATAGGTTTGTGATCCGTGTGTACCTCACAGTCAGAAAAAAGTATCAGCCGAAACTTAAGTAAATCGAAGCAGGTTGCTAATGTCTCCTTTTCAATCACGGAATATCTTTTCTCAGTGGGAGTAAGAGAACGGAACGCAAACGATACATTAAGCAACATCCGATGCCGTAATCTGAAGCATCTGTAAAAATCTGACATTTCTTCTGTGGATCAAACCATGTAAGTCGCGTGGCAGATTCAATTGCTTACTTCAAATCATTGAAAGCCTGTGAATGAACTTCATTCCACACATATTGTGCATCCTTTTTCAATAGACTCCATAATGGTGATACGATAGTAGCATAATGAGGTATCCAATTCGACATACCGAGATATGACCTGAGTTGATCAGCATTCTTTGACTCAACCATGTCGGTTATGGCTTTAACCTTATCCGGGCGACGGTCTGACTCCATTTTCATCAATCAGATGACCAAGAAAAGTTAGTGAAGGTACAAAAAAGAGGCATTTGTCCTTATTCATCCTTATTCATCCCTGCTTCTTGCAGAGAACTAAGCACCCTCCTCAAAACGCGTAAATGTTCCTCATGATTTTCTGCAGCAATCAGTATATCGTCGTAGTAACCGTAAGCACCCGGTATTCCCTTCAAAACACTATCTAGTAACATTTGAAACACTTCAGGAGCGCCTTGTCCAGCAAAATCTTCCATGTGGGGTTACGAATGTCAACAACTGACTATCTTCATGTACTTTTATCTGGTGAAACGCATTATTGCAGTCGAGTTTACTGAAAACTATGCATCCCCTCACACGATACAGTATATCATCAATTGACGGAATTTGGTCTGTACATAAACCAATTGTTTAAGAGAAAGCAATTCAAATTCTTCGGATACAGTGTATTACATAAAATACGTTGCGACGTTTCGCCTTTACCGGCTTGATCACGCACAATGAACAGAGACGAGAAAGTCAGAAGCAACAATGCATAAAATCAATAAGATTAATAGATAATTCCATAAAAAAGAGACATTCTTATATACTACTACTTAAAATCAACAACAGTATAGGCTAGAAAGGATATCAGTAAGAAAGAATAAAATCAAGTATGTTTATACGACCCTTGCACCCATTGATGAGACTATCAGCCGATGCCCGATAGATGTACAGTCCTTCCATAACTTTCCTCCGACTATACTCAAATAATCTACCGTGCAATATCTCCCAGTGTATATTGCCGCTTGGTGTAATCCCGATATGCTCATCCGTGAAATGGTCTTGCACTGCCGAGTACGAAGTTGCCTTAAACAAATGCTCCTTGATACGCGTTCCGATTGCTCTGGCTGTTTCCCCAATATATTGCTTTTGGCATAAGGTACAAGTTATTTGGTAAACTACAAATTTCTGACTACTACAATTTACCCATTTTGCAAATATCGCAATCATTGCACCGGAACTTTTCTTTAGGGGGATGAAATACCTTCAGCGATCTTCCTCCAGAGAAACACAACTTCACTGAATCTCCCAGGCCACTTCTTTCGGTGAGTTTGATCATCTTTCGCTTCATGGCTTCGTTGACAAACGGGACCCTCAAGAAGACACTTCCATCACCAACCAATTGAGCCATTTGGTTTCTTTGCAACCACTACTGGAGAACACCAAACCGTAGCCTTATCCATTCTTTTAATAATACCCTCATCTAAGACCCTCATCGTGGGGTAGACGCTACAGGCTTAACCTTTGTATCAACTTCAATTTTATACTCAAAATTCTGAACCTCACCTACACCGTTAAATAAACCTTCAACATCAGTCAGTAATTAACTTGTTGAGATCAGTATTGTATGTATGACTGATAGATGTGATGCCTGTCTGTATATTATTAACATGCAATAGACGTAGAGCGACACATAAATCTGATTATAAAAGTGCAAAATCATTAGGTACGTTAATGACTAAATAAAAATTCGGCCTGCGTAGTAAGATCATTTGAACTTCTTGTACAAGAAGATTTACCAACAACAGGTATTTTAAACATACCAAAAGAATGAAGGATAACATTTGTATCACACAATTTCACTCAGTTGGAAGCAACTTAATAGGAAGCACATTCACTGCTGCACCGGTGTCAATCATGGCTTGAATTGGACGATCATTTAGTTGAACAAACCGCATCCATTTTGAATCATCACTTGCAAAACCGTAGAATAGATTGTAAACACATGCTGTAGGATCAGAATTTGAACCAGTACCCGGAGCACCTGATTCACCCAGTTTCACTTGATTGTGTTGATGAGACACGGTATTGATTTCTGGTTTCGTAGGAGTAGGCCTACGCGAAGAACATGTATGTGGGGTCGACTTGCACATTTTCGTATAATGTCCCTTTTTCCGACATCGTGCACACGAGACATTGATCACGGGACATGCAGGGAAGTTGGCTATGCGGTTCTTCGAACCGCATCGGACACATTCACGGGTCTTGTTGTTAGCCGCTGCATTAGGCCTATACTGAGTCGCATACTGAGGTAACATAGTTTGCAGATTCACGTTACGACGTTCAGCTCTAGCACGCTCATAAGCTTCAGCTTCTTGTAAAGCTAACTCAAAAGTCAGTCGAGAAGAGTCTTCAGACAGAAATCTTTCTCCAAGGTTATTGTCCCGGACGCCAATCACGAATATATCACGGAGCATAATTTGTAGAGATCTCCCACAATCACAATCGCGGGCCAACCTGCGAAGACGGCAGGAAAATTCAGTACAGGATTCTGACGTAGACTGACGACTTTGGTAGACTTCTTCTCGACGCAGGAGTATAGAGGTCTTCCCTCCGAAGTAACAATCGAATTTATCAATAGCATCGTTAAATGTATCTTTAGGGTCATCAAGTCCGTCATAAATGTTCAATCCATCCTGCCCGAGAGCATAAAGAAGCACAGAAATTTGAACGCTCTTGTCGGTATTCGCAATAGTAAAGTAGTTCTGCAATTGGCGCTTGAAGAAAACGTAGTCATTCTCCTTGGGATTACTCGGTAACCGTGGGAGTGGAACTTGCTGAGCCGCAGCCGTTGTAGTCGTAGAAAGAGAAGCCATCGAAGCGTAGAGATCAGCTGCTACCAATTTTGTTGTATCTTTGTTTGTAGAACACGAGGTAATGGATAAAAGTATTTATTCAGCATATCAGCTCAGCACAAGCATACGGCATGACGCACACGTGTCTGTATCGTGAGTGTGTGTGATCAGGTTAAAAACGTGCATTCAAGGTCAGTCCACTCGTTGTCATGAAATGCTACGGATAAACAAACAACGTAACAATATAAAGAATTGACATTGTATGCAATATAAAGAATTAACATAGCATCTGTGAGAATGCGGTAGTATATAAAAAGTTCAGTAAGCAATGTAACAATATAGAAAGATAAGTCTGTGACAGTACACAAAAGCCGTTGACGCAAACTCGTTGAAAGCGTCTGTGAGTTTTTGCGATGAAATATCTAAATAGTGAAATAATATGTAGGGTTAAAAACAGTGCCTTCGTGCATCCCTGTGAATTAAAGTTAGTGCAGATAACCAGTCGGTGAAATACATTTCTCTCTTCAGAACTAGGTCCTTGTTCTCCAACTGGTTCACATCCGAAGCAACTGCTCCGTCAGAGACATAACGCTTCCTGCGAGCCGTCTGACACTTCGATGGAGATTTTCTTCACCGTAGTGATAACTGCGCTTTCAGGGATTCCCAGTTGTTTGTGGGCTTTGCTTCTATGTAAAGGCTTCTCGTTATAAGAGAAATTGATTCATAAAGAATTGTGGACATTGTTTTTCAATCGATAGTTCGGTTGCACTTTGTACCGCCTGCACCGACCGTTCATGGAAATTGAGATGTCTCGGGTCGCAGTTGGTGTCAAAGCAACCGATAGGTTAGCTGCAAGAACCACCGTCTTCTGTCCCCATTCGTCTCTCCTATCTCGCGCTAAGTGAAATCAAAGTCATATTCATCCGTTTTATTTTCGGATTTGAACTCGTAGAAATATTCCAAAGTGCCACATCTCCAGTACTTCGTAGAACGGCGTATCAGGTGAAGGCGGAAATTTTTGTCGAATGCCTCATTTTCGGCCAAGATGACCATTTTCCAGGACTCCGAAAGACAAGGAGTGATCTGAACTACGGAGAAATGCATGGAGCGGACAGCATTCGTGATACACTGCACATTCATTTTTCATGAAAATTATTCGACATACGATGCTATTCGTTGTTGTCATGACTGCCAACCGATAGATGTCTATAGGCGTGTGTTTTATCTATCGATTAGGGAGTATTTTATCTAAATGATGTCATGCATAGTGTTTTCTCTAAACAGAGCTAATCACGACGTCAGTCTGAAAGAAAAAATGGAAAATATCTACAGAAGCTATGAAAGGTTGTTGAAGACACTTCGGAATAACAGGTGGAAAAGTCAGTTATCAATTCAGACTGATAGCAGTGTTGGGCACGCAACTATTAAAAAATTGCGCCGCAACCGAAAATTATCAATGCCGCGGTCACAAATTGCACTGCAAATTTTTTAAACTTCACTGCTGGAGACAATTCAATCACAAGAAGAGTACAAAGTGTATTAGTATGCGCGACACATTCTCATATAATATGGGCCATGGGTATATTCGAGACCGAATACGGAGGACTCGCATATCCAGCCAAACTCCTTCGGCTATTACTAAATGAGAATGCTTGCCACAAGCTTAACAATAGGAACATCTACACTCTAGCAAAATTAATGTTACATGCGGTGTTATCACTTTTGAAATGTAATTTACCTTTCTTTTCCTGTCTTCTAATGTAATATTATGTCTGTTCTTTGATGCGTCGAAGTGAAAAGAACATTTTGCGATAACTGGTGTATATATTTTGAAAATGTTTTAAGTCAATAAGTAATTAGAATCGAGTGATGCCTCCACGAGCTGCTATCACTGTTGAGATGCGATCATTCATGCTCTTTATCAATGAGTCAACAATAGATCGTGTCATCAATTGCTATGTTGCCTGAAGCCAATGTTTCATCTCTTTTATTGTTTTTATGGGAGTGGAACGACAATTGATTTTCCCACCGAGGAAATCCCACACATGCTCTATGGGATTCAAGTCAGGGCTGACGGAAGGCCAGGGCAGTGATCGTATTGCACGTTGTTTCTTGAAGAATTTTACTGCATTCGCTGTGTGAGCTGGTGCACTATCATTCTAAAAGATAAAATTACGCAAACGTCGACGTATAGTCCACACTGAAGCCTTTTGGCTCCACAGACACACAAGCTCTCGTGCAGTCGATAATCTGCGAATTCCAGCCAGTCGGATTAGACGTCGGTTGCTTCGAGATGTCGTGATCCTTTTCCGTCCTGATCGAATACCATTTTTACATATCGTAACACCAAATTCTCTTTGCCAACGCCAGAGAGTCTGTCTTGGCGCACACTTATTCGGTTTTTCAGTTTTAACCAACTGCAGACCTGCCAACTGTCCCGGATTTTCCGGGACAGTCCCGGATTTTGGAGCTATCCCGGATGTCCCGGAAAAGTTAAAATGCTGTCCCGGATTTTGAATTTATTAACATAAGATGAATTCTAGATCGTTTAAGAACGCATATTTCAAAAATTTGCGCAACATGCATGATGATGAAGCTTGTGGATTTCTTAGTGGCATTGTCTTTTCACGCTGATGTCTTTTATTAATCATTATGTAGCCCGGATGTATTTCCTTCTATTGAGTTTAAAAAGGTAGTAAGTGTTTTCCAAATTTGCATTCCAGTTTTTGCGACGAATGCTGTTAATAAGGTGTGATGTATCTTATGATCTTGCTTTCAGACTGATCTTTCTGTTGAAGAGACTTGAGACCATACTGTTGACTTGTAAACGTCAATTATGCATAATCATTCTTGCAATATTGCTTTGATTTGTCCAGATAGATGTATCTCAATAGTTTTGTTATCTTTTATTTAAGTAATTTACCACTTATGTTCATCACTTCCATTCTGATTAGAATAAACAAATCGCATTTTGTTTAATTGTTTTGCGTTGTTGCGTGTACAGTAATAAAATCTTTTCAGCGTATTTTGTTGCTTTCGTTGTGAAATTTGCAGGACATGAGCAAGCCAAATACTTTGAGGAATTTCTCACAGAATTCGAGACATATCAATACTGGCAGATATGTCACTAAAGTCTCGTGTCAGAAAGGCTTTACATTTGAACAGGTTTTTGAATTCATTGCGCGGCATCCTAGATAAAAGCGTCCGTAGCCTTGATCTTAGAGTTTGGTTTCTCGAACCTATGGGTAGGAATCTGAATTTAACCAACGACAGAGATTTAACTGTTAGGATTTCATTCGATATTCATTCGATCATTTGCCATCATAATCGACAAAATTCGCCAAGTCTTGTAGACCTTTAGAGTTTAACAATTTTTATGGTCCACAGTTGCCATGCTGTTATGAAATAGACGTATTTATCATTTATAAGTGATATTTTTCTACTTTTGATTCCAAATCATAAATGGAGTTGAAAAGCTGATGAAATGGGATTGCTACTCGACCATTTTGGTAATACCGTAAATACCCGCATATAAGACGCACTTTTTTCTTCAGAAGTTGACCTAAAAGCCCAGGTGCGTCTTATCCATGGACACATTTATTATAAAAATGATGCATTTGTCAAAAATCAAAAATTTCCTATAAACATTTCATACTTGCAATATTTATCAATATATCAATATTTTTGACTGACAGGATGAGTGAGTCATGAATCAGCACACACTGCGATCGTAGCAATTGAATGGAGATGACTTAACTTAATGACACCGTTTCTATAAAAAATAATGGAAATTAAGGATTAAAATTAGGATGCGTCCTATACGCAAGCACACAGTCTTTGCATCGCTTTTGGGGTCAAATATCCACAGCGTCCTCTACATGGTATCGTCCTATACGCGAGTAGTTACGGTAATAAAATTTGTCCCGGATTTTCATGTTTCAAGTTTGGCAGGTCTGCAACTGCGCATCCCCTAAGAAAATCAGTGTCTTTAGTCTGTCGATTCACCATGACCATAAACTCATATAATAGCATCCCTTTATTATTCACAGTTTTTCAAGTTGTATTAGTTTTGACAACGTTTCAACACATAAATTGATAGTTAACATAGACGATTGATCAACTTGAAAGTATGGAATTTCTTCAATAGAGTTTAATGAATTTCTTATTTGATTAAAAATCTCTCTTTTATCAACTTCACTCTTGGACACATTCTTTTCCTTCTTCTGAAAGTGTTTTTGATGTTCAATGATTTTCAGTTTAAATTCTTCTTTCTTCTCTTCTTCAATGAGTGTATAGATTGAATCACAAAAATTGAGAAAATGGCGATGAATATTATTGCTCATTTTGGTGAAAATATACACAGAAATGTCACGAAATGATTGCAGACACAGTCAGTCTCGTAGAACACTCACAGAAAGAAAGAATGAAATTGTCAATACGTGTCAATTGTTTAGGCTAAGCTAGTTGTGGTGACAGCTGTTTCTCAGAGAGAGACAATCTTTAATGCATCAGTTGAGTTTCTCACAGTCTAGTTTCTAATTACGTGCATGTGCTTGACCTACTTAGATACATCTAATACACGATTTATCGAAAAATGTGCTGAGTAACGTTCTGCTTCACCAAAGGCTATTATCATCAACTGCTTAATTTCCTATGCAATAGAAAGTGAGAATCAGTAAGACCTTAACTCTTCATGAAAGTTTGTTTTTAACCCGGGAACGTGGAGAAATTTTTTTCGTGATACAAAGTTCATTTTATTTTTTCTTCATTTGGATGTACTGAAGTAGTTTATATGTAGAGGGATTAGTTTTTATATTGTGTACTTCGGGCTGGGCAGGACTGGACATAAATGTCCATTCAGCCGGTAGTGAGTACATTTTTCATGAATAAAAATGAGCTCTGAGAGGTTTCCATTAGCCTCTTTTATTGTATCTATGCACTGAATAAAAAGAGGTTGATAGAAATAAACACAGGTCCGTCCAACACAGTTCTCTTCAAAGATAACTCAGTTCTAGCCATTTCGTGTGATCGAGTGCGAAGCAACCAACACAAATGAATACGTCGCATTTCAAGCACTTTGTGTTGGGCTTTGACGTACGGCATTCTTGGCAGATGCCACGCTTCTTTTCAGCAGCCACCACGATCAAATGCCGGATGTTGTCATACCGCACGATGTGACCACCTGGAACTCCTCGGCGAATGTTGGTCGACTTCGGTGCCCTATGAGCCGCCGCGTTCTGCAAAAAGCAACACACCAGTTCTCTCCTGAAGGCAACTTGACTTTCGGTTCCTCCTGCACCTCGATGCAATCTCCATGAGTTTTGAACGCTGACATCGAGAACCCACGTGAACAATGACCACCACCACTTTTTGCCACCGATTGATATTCGGCAATGGTTTACATGTTGATCCATCCTGTCCGTTCCTCCCATTGCTTCGTTGTAGCATTTAACTACAGCCGGGCGGGAGACTTGAATGGTCCTCTTCTCAGCTCGAGAATATCGACCTACCTTATCTACAGGTACGAGTAAATCCCCAACGACAGTGGATGCGAGGGTTACGGTCGCGTTATCCTTCCAGCGAGTCACGATGATATTTCCATCCTATTATTGCCGCTTCACAACATCCTCGTTCCACTTTCTTGAAGTCATCTACCTTTCTGATAGGTGACTGTCCTTGGATGCGATTCGGTCGGATTGTACCTGTTACATCGTAGCCTCGTCGCTGCATCTCCTCTAGGAGTTCAAAAGATGTGAAGTAATTGTCCAGATGGAAATGGAAAGGGAGATGAACTATGTTTTCACGATACTGTTTTAGTAGATCAAGAACAGATTCACCACTTCGACCACAAAGTGTCACGTTTTCTTCTGCGTGTTCGGCAATACCTTTTCCTTGGTAAAAGTCAAATGCGAACAGATAACCATCTGGTGTATTTTGACACCAAGCTTTGAATCCAAAGCGTATTGGCTTATTTCTGATTGCTTGTTTCAAGCCATGACGTCCGAATTACTTTACCATTGCTTCATCATGGTTAACGCTTCTTTCAGGAACAAAATGCTCCATGAAGCGTTTTTGAAGGAATGTCATCAGAGGCCGTAGCTTCCAGTAGCGATCATTGTCATATGATACACCATTGAAGTGGAGGTTCCGCTTTATGGTCTTGAACCGATCCCTTGACATCGAATTGGAGACGATTTCATTTCTTGTATCCTTTCCACATTCCTAATACATGGTGAAGTCGGGAACCGTTGTATATCCGGACAGAAGCAGGATGCCGATGAAGGTGCGAAGCTCCTCTCGTTGGATGTTGGGATTTGGACGATTTTCTCTCTGAGCATACTCGTTACTTTCTTGGCAAATTACATCCAAAAGCCCATCCTTCCAGAATAGCTAAAACAGCTCATTAGCAGTCTTTCCCTATTTCACTGTCGCCTCCTCCATTATTATTGTCACTATCCACATCTTCGATTGCAATGTCTTCATCACACGGACCTCTTCCAAGTTGTACTGGGGCCAACAAAACCCTTGCAGACAATTTAGAAGCATCCTTATCACCTTCGTCCTCGGATCCTGAATAGTCATCAGATTGATCTCCGTCTGGAGGCTCCAAGAAGATTTCGATTTCTCCATCGTTGTGCTCCGAATCGCTTTCCAAGACCGCATCCATGATCTCGTTGACCGTCATTCGAGAGCGCTTTCAAAAGTGAAGGATTTTGACATTGTACGGACAGTTGAATTAGCGGAATCATGAGGGGTCAAAAAGTACATGTACATACTAATAGCTGGGTGGACATATATATCCAGTGAAGGAATTTCATCATGTTGCTCATTTCTGAAATATATATCTGCTTCACTGAAAGAAAAAGAAAGAGTGTATTCACATGGAAATTTGCTTTGTGTAGTCATGATATCCAGCCTGGAGTGAGGCAATACATCATTTGTCAAGATCATAGCACATAAATCGATCATACGAGCATGCGCATAGACATATTCCAAATATTCAAAGATATCTATCAAGTGGACATATATGTCCTATCAGCCGTTCCCGGGTTAAGAGGCAGAACATCGTATTAATCCTTTACATTTATTCATCGTCATCATCGTCATCATAGTCAAAGTCATAAATAGAAACCTGTTCTTGGATTTCATTTCTGGTACTGAAATAGGAGCAAGGCAATGCCAATACTGCTAATGGTGCAGGAGGGCCCTCCATCCAATCAACTACCAAGCAACCTGCAAAAGAACAAATGAACAGTTTATGTATTCGATCCAGACACCAACCAAGATGTATTAGGTAATACTTTATTTGCACTTCGATACTGACGCAAAATTAGATCATTATCAGTGAATTACTTATCAGCAAGTTCGTAATTTTCACCAATAGTAATCTGCATGGGAAAACCTTGTAAAATGTATTCGTTTATAAGCTAAACACACATACAGCAACTAAAAATTGGATTCAAAATATAGAAATGGTGAATTTTTGAGAGGATGGAAGAGAGTTGTTGGCCGAAAATGCTGCTGCACGAGATGATTCACGGAACTCGTTTTTGAATCACGTGGTGGCTGCAGCTACGATCAGTCAACAATCTACTCCCAACGCAGCAGATGCTGCACTTGGTCAAAGATGGACAGAGGTGCAAATCCTGCCGGATGGTCATGCGGGACAAAATCTGATATAGGCCTACACTCAGACCGTCAAATCAAGTCAAGAATTTGAAAAGCTTATAAATTGATCAGTTGCACATAATTACTTTCTCCACTTGATGAGTCTTATTCATTCTTGCTTCCGATCAATGACAAAGCAAGACTGTTCACAGATTTGGTTAAACACTATGATGCTGAGTTTTTATTGTTTGAAATAACGGATCCTTGTTCATTGCAATAATTTCTAGGGAGTCCGCAAAACAGATGTTCGTTTTTTCCAATCGTTTATTGTCGAGATCTTTCGACCGTTCTACACGATCATCGTCAGGAAAGTGCATGGAGCAACTTACATGAGAACTGTTAACCAAGTTCTGACAGCTTGAAACACAGTCAAAGACACAAAGAAAAAACTAACTCTGAAGTCACAAAATAAAAGATAAGGTATGCTACTGTACAAAAATAATAAGTAAGACGCTAAAACCAGAAATTAAAAGAGAGTCAAAACATCCACGAATCGCACAAATGATGCTAAGTCTTGTTCTGCGACTGACGACGATGAGACCACAGTGACTCCTTCACAATTCGCCTTCTCCAACCCGGCTTCTTATCCACTATCTCCATCTCGCTCACTGCTACACGATGGTTCGCCTCCACTGCGTGCTGCGCCACTTCCGATCGGAGTACATCCATATTGCGAATTGACGAATTGAGGTCTGTTCAATATATTACACATATTATCTTATATATATTTTCTATATTTTTTATCAATACTTTCTTATTTATTAAATTGTTTTATCAATTAACAACAATATCTAACAAAAACTCATATAAAACATATAACTATTTATTATAAACTTAATCTAATCAACAAATCACAATTCAAAATCTACACATATCTACCTCTTCTCCAATAAATCCTAAAATCTATATTAACAAAATAACACCTAAACCTTTAAACAAAAAAACTCCCATCCCCAATAATACATCAAAATACTATCTACCCTTAACCCTTACACAAACAACCTCAAAATCCCCCTATATTCACCCAACAATACCAAAAAATAAAAAATCCCCTATCAACCCATTCCCAAAAATAACAAAAAAAAAAACCCCCCAAAAAAACCAAAACCCAAAAAATATTTTTCATTTCCCCTTTTTCCCCCTTAAAATTTTTTTTTTCCCTACCCCCCCCTTGGCCCCCCCCCCGCCCCCCCCCCCCCCCCCCCCCGGGGGGCCCCCGCCCCCCCCCCGGTTTTGAGAATAATACATCCGTATCGTCGCTTACTATAAAGGACACGGTTTGGAATCCATTCAAATTCCAGCATGTAGGTTTTGCATGTTTTAAAAACATGCGAGTATTCTGCCTCTTCATGATTCCGGATGCAAGATCTTAAACGTCGTAATACTCATTTTCGGTTATGCAAGTAGCATTATTTCTTCATTAGTATACAAAAAGCTGCTTGTTTTGTAGAAGGGATCGATATTCAGATCCTCTCCATTGGTTTACAACAAATGCCCAATAGCACTTTCTTACTTTTCTGAATTTTCGCAGACATTCGTCTCCACTGAAATACTTTGTGACCTGGTGGCAATATTTTTCCTATATTATTGCCGTCCGAACCACGCCCCATGAAATTACTCTCGACCGTCATTCGTTCTTAAATTGGACACATTGCGGATATAAATACGTCGTAATACAACCTCAATTCGAAGGCTGTCACCTGCCTCTCAGTATCACCTGATGTATAAAAAGAATGTCATGAATGAACAATGTTCTTCCGTAAATACCTTTCCATCACCAATCATTTTTGAACTAGATGACTTGCCATCAACAATGCAGGCATCGGAATTTCACGTTTATCCGCTGGGAGAAGCTATCAGTTTTTCCAAATCCACGCCGTGCCAGAGTGGGACTTATCTGTTTTCTTAGTGAACACATCGGCATTTGATAAAGGACCAAGGCATGGGTTGGGGTCCCCTTTTTGTTTTTTAAAAAGCGGGGAAATGCTTAAGCCACTTCTAAAGTCAAGGTTTTTTGTTTTGTGATGATTGCGAAGATTAGTATTTCCAAAGAGATTTCTGTTCGGCTTTTAAAAATGATTTATTTTCCCTTACTTTGAGTGATTTTGTTACACTGACTCATATTTGCAAATGTTTTCAGATTGTTTCGTTTTAATCAATCAAGATAGAGATACTTCGTTGTTGTTAGCTCTTCTAATCTCTCCACACTTGGTTTTTGAATCTATGGATATGATCTGTAAACACAATTTTCCCAGCATTAAGAAGTTCGCTAGCTATTTCTTTTGGAACATCCAAGCCTGATGAGATACTGACAATATCAACAATACAACAATACAACTGACGACCGTTGGTTCGTTCACGTCGCATCTGAAAAAAAGATGAAATTATATTCAAGTGATAGAAGTGAATATTTACTTACCATAAGAGAAATTTAGCCGGTTCGTGACCCCTTCGCTGGTGGTGGGTGAGGCAAGTATTTGGCCGGCAGCTTCCTCTTCCGGTGGCGCAGCTCTTTTATTTCACCATCATGTTTGATGGAGACGTGGAGACAGCGCATCTCCGCCATTGCTCCCTCGTAGCATTCGAACGTGCTGTCTTCGTCTTCACTTTGCGGCAGAATGTCATCAACAATCTCTGCTGTCGATAACTGGTAGGTGGAGTGTTGTCCTTCTCTCCTTATGCTGCTCGTTCTCAGGCGATTCCTCATTTTGAGTTGCTCAATCTTGAGCTTAAGCACCCCTTTTTTGATGTTGGCGGCCCATGCTCTTCAACTCGTTTTTCACTTTTGTACGTGCAACTATCCCGAAAAGCCTCCTCAAATTTATAACTTGTGTATTGAGGTTCTTGATTTTTCGTGGACTTGAGCTTTTATGTTAAAATTTTTCACCTCTCAGAGCCTCGTATTCGGCTCTAAAGCGACTCAGCTCATCTTTTAATATATTGAGCGCTAGAAACTCATGGCTAACCTTGGAAAACCTGATCGTCCTTATTCACAGGCTTAAGTTCGGGCTTTAATCCTCTTTGATGTTTTTTCGGGGTAAGATTGGCTGATTGGTTTCCGCTATTTCTAACCCCTTTTAACGGGCACCATTATACAAACCTCGCATCAGAGTCGTACTCGTCTGAGGTTGTCCGAATCGCTGCTTAGATCATTTCCTGTTGTCGGGATGACAGCAGGATCGGCTATTATTGCAATTGCATTCTGCAATTCTTCATTTCCTGTAGTCGGAGCAGGAGGATCTACGATAACTGCAATTACATTCTGCAGTTCTTAATCCAAATCGACCAATTGAAAATAGGGTGCTATGATTTTGCCTATGTCCGAAGTTGTATAATTTGGGAAACTTCATAATTTATGGGACAGTTCTGATGCCCTCTCATAATATTGTTCGTTTTGCTTGCCTCTTAAAAAGTTTTGACAATGTGTACAGCCTGAGAACAACTCCCTTTCTCAACATGAATGTGGAGGCGTGTTTTTAATACTTATTCACGTGGCTTTTAAACTCGCACCTCTCTTCAACCTTTCACCACAAGAGCACTTTTTAAATAGAAACTTTGGAGTTGCCTCCCATTTTCTGTAGAAGGAAGATGATGTATAGAATTACTGACAAGCAACATTGACAATCATTTTTAAAAACTCCAAACTAATATGTCATTCAATACTTGAGGATAGACAAGCTAGGCTGCATGAATACGCGTTACTGGCATTACTCAGTAGGGGATCTTTTCATCCCGACTCCAAGGCCTCGGCCCTCAAATTCCAACCTCACGCGGACAGAGCGTGCGTCATATCACTGTGTGGTATTCGGACCCGATTTTGACATGAAAACCGGTGAAAGTTATTTACATCAGGAAGCAAGTCTCGAGCCGAAGTCGCCTCTGACAACTTTATAAAGGTCTTTATTGAAATCAGAAGGTTTGAAAACCTTATAAAACATCATAAAATTGCAAAATTTAAATTTTTTCAGCATTTAGTATCTACTTATGAAATTTTATAAATAGTCTGTAAATATAGGTCTGATCAATAGCTATCGAACCTTTTTTGAATCAACACCTCAATCGGTGCACTAGAACCGAAGATACACCGTTTATAAGTATTGGGACCTGCTCGATCAAAGTGATCACAAGGCATAGTCTGGCTAAACCTATAAGTCTGACACCTTAGCTGATATCAGCAATGAAATTTTCTAAGTCGGTCTGCGATGCTATCATCGGAGCTCCGGAGAGACGACCTACCTTTGACAATCTCTCTCGTCTTAATGAAGTTTCTCATTCGGTTCCCAGCTATATACCGGAGTGTTAAAAAAGTAACGCAAAATTTAATTGTTAAAAGTTTTATTTCAATTCATAGAACATAATGAGATGTGAGAACGTAGAAGACGTCAAAGAAGATGTTCGAAGTGTCCTCCGTCATTTAGAACACACTTTCGCCATTCTGTCTCGCACAGACCTTGCACACTTTTCTGCAGAGTCTCATCAATGGTCTGCAACTGTTCAGTAAATAAGCAAATCCGCAGCTGGTCGAGAGAAGTTGGGTTGTGGGAAAGTAGACTATATCTTTTAAAACACCACACAAGTAAAAAATGTTGCTGGTGTCAATCGGGCGACCTGGCTGGCCACTCGATTGGTCCCCTCCTACCAATCCACCTTTCCGGGAAATTTTTCATCAAGGAAAGCTCGCACAGTGCTTGCGAAATGCGGGGGAGCACCGTCCTGCTTGAAACATAACGTCATCGTCGTTGTTTGCTAAGCGAGGGTTATCACAAAAAAATGTTTAAGCATGTAAAGGTAAGACTGTCCGGTAACAGTGCCATCAAAGAAATAGCGACCGATTATTCCAAACAGAGGAAATACCACACCATACAGTTCACTCCAGGCATATTGACGTCTTTTTCGATTAATGTGATGCAAGGTTGGTCTCATTCCATTAAATGCAGTTGTGCCGATTCAAATGACCCATTTAATTTAAAGGTTCTGGCCTCGTCTGACCAGATGATGTTATCAATACTTGCAGGGATTTGCTTTCTGAACATTTCAAAATTTCTCTCAAACTTGTGCATTCGACATGTCTGGATCATCCTCATTGATGGCATGCAATATTATCGAGGAATGTTACGGACTTTACATCCTAATTCTTTAAGGTATTGAACACAGTTCACGTGAGATACATTGTATTCTGAAGTATTGGATATTTGACGTGCAATACGACGTGTTGACGTTGGAGTATTTCGGTTCAATTTCTTGCAAACACAACTCTTTGAATACTCTTGAGATTTGCATACAGGTGGCCGACCAGAACGACCCTCATCAGCAACAGACCCGCTTTCTTCAAACTTGTGAATGAGTCTCCATTATTGTTGAAACATGGGGGAGGGCTTCTCACCAGCCGTGTCTTGCAACTTCAGATGCATTTTCTTTCCAGATGAATATAATTTTTCACCAGATTTATTCTCTCTTTGATTGTGGAAACGTCGAGCCATTAACGTAGAGCTATAGTTAATACGCAAAGCTGATTGACTGAACACGAGGAGTGACATTAGTAGATGAGTACAATTCATATGCTGGACAATCAAATTTTGAAACTGTCTGGCAGAGACTCGTGAAGTGGACGATTTCTAAAACATAAATGTGCTGCAAGTCTGGTAGTTTTTGCATTGATATTTCTATGGTAGCTAGCTTTCTATGGTATCAGTTCACATTCATGTCGTTCTTCAGATTCAGTTGTTGTTTGCTGACTATGATGGAAATTTTGGCCGTTTACTTTTTTAATCACCGGCAGTTTGTGACGATCAGCTGATGACGTAATCTCAATCATCCATAAACTTTAAACGCTTCTATCTCGATTCTAGAGCTCCCGATTGAGCTGGAATCACCCCGTGCGATGTAGAATTTGACGATGTGATTCCAAATCTGGTCTCAGATCTGCCATTGGAGCTGTCGTTTACCCGCTAGAGCCCAAACACCAATCTCAAATTCGCCGTTAACTCTGTCGTTTTTTCGCCAATTTCCAATATCTCCCAAATCTTAAATGGCGTCTCAAATCCAAACGAAGGTAGATACGGACAAGCTGTTTCTTCCAATGGATTCGTCTCACTCTTAGCTTTCAAACGAGCTATTACACTACTTTCTACGATCTCTAGAATCAAAGTTGGAAGAAACGCTGCCGAGGGGGGGGGTCAAAAATTTTCTCTCGGATTGCTTTCTAATTCACCATGCCGATGCAGAATTTCACGCTGAATCCGAATATGCCCTCCGTTTTCCCATCCGAACCTTCGCCCGCTAGAGCCATTTTTGTAAATTCTAACTTTGCCGTTTTTCACCCATTTCCAAAATCTGAATCTCACTCTACCACGACAACCTGGTCGGTCGGCCAAGACTATCTCTACCGAGGGGGGGGGGCGTTGGCTATATATGAGACTTATCATTACTACTCTCTTGCATCTTAAAAATATGAGACTTGAGATCATTTTCTTGTTCAGGTGTAAAGACTGGTCTAAAGCTACCAAGACAACCAGGGTTTTTCACACGCTTTTTGTGATGCCATCTTATAGTAGTGAATGGGATGTTATAGAAAGAAGAAGCTTTCCTCAATGACATTGTTCTACTATCAACATCAATGCATGCAGAACGTATCAAGTGCGGATCAATGCCTTGACTAGTTGTTTTTTGGTAATTTCGCACCATCTCTACAATAAATAAGATATGCTTTCATATAGTCTAGTCGTCTATTGCTAAGGCTGTGCACGCTAATGTAGGCGTCAAAGTCTACAGGCCCTATTTGTGTGAAACTAAAATAGCTTTCATTAGATATTTATACTTGGATGTAAATAGATTAAGACTAAGTGTGTTATTCAACTCGCCGGATCACCGCTTCCTACAGCGCGCTCGAAGCAACTGAGTGACTGGCGAATTCACTCACACACACTGCAGGCGCGTGATGCGTTACCATGACATCAGAATGACGAGATGCTCCCATGAGAACGTTCTACTGTGGATGTAAGTACACATGCACTTCACGTGAACGCTATGGGGCATAGCGGATCGCCCGAACCACTTTGCCCCATTAGCTATAGGTACGAAAATTGCCTCTTGCATTTAGTAAAAGCAAATTATGTTGACAATTATCGATGCCATATGAAACACCATTCCCATAGCTTTCATTTGATATAAAATTTGTCTATCTGTTGCCACTTTAAGGCTGAGAAAAATGCGTTGTAATCTCACCATTTCTTATAACGAGCTCGAAAAAACTGAGTAAAAGTATAGTTCACACAGAACTGAAGGTGAGCGCTGTTCGACGACTACACCAGAATGAGGGGATACTTCCGTGTAAACGTCCTAGTGAGTTAGATATTTGATAACTTCGGTAGTTTAAGAAATATTCAGGTGATCCTCTTTGCCCCGGTGAGCCGCTATGCCCCGTGTTCCCCTACTTGTTAAGGCTGTAGCAACTACTGGAATTACTAAAAAACCTGAAGTTATTATAATTAATTATAAATACTCTAAACTTACTGTTAAAAATATTCCTATACTTTGTGTTACATTCTTAACTATAGTCCATCTTTTTCTTAATTTATCATAATGTTCTAATTTTAATAATAATTGGGATTCTTTATCTTTCATATACCGTACTCTATCTTTATGTTTTGCTAAGTTTATTTCTAACATAATTTCGTTTTGCGTTTTAAAAGTCCAGTCATTATCATTCTTAATTATAGAAAGATATAATGATTCCTTTTCATTTTTTCCATTTTTGGAGTTTCCATTTTTAAATAAAATATTTTTGATTATTTTGAAAAACTTAGGTGTATGTTAAATAAAATATTTTTCATTATTTTGAAAAACTTGGGTGTATGTTAAATAAAATATTTTTCATTATTTTGAAAAACTTGGGTGTATGTTAAGAAAAAAATTTCATTATTTAAAACTTGGGTGTATGTTAAATAAAAAATTTCATTATTTAAACCTTGGGTGTATGTTAAATAAAAAAATGTGTGTGGCTTTGGCCTGGGGGAGTCAGTCTTGCATTACTAGTGACACCGGCTGAGTCAGTACACTTTCGGTCACGCGGCTATTACACCGGCTGAGGAGGAACATTGTTCTTTCACACATTTTGCCGTTTCTGAGATTTGGGATACTCAGAATCACTCAATACAACATGAAGTATATATCTTCAATGAGTCTTCGATTGTTGTTTTTTCTCTTGCAATTTTTTGATAGATTTAGTGAAATTTTAAGCGAAGTGAACCTACATCCTAGCGACTCCAAAAGACTCATGCAGAATTCACTGCAAAGTGATATGTTTTCACATTTCAAGGTAATACTGTATATTATTCGCCTAGATGCTACAGTAGCCGTAGGAGCAACATTGCACCGGTCGCTCCGGTTGATTAACTATATGGTAATATTTGCCAAAAAGTGAGTTTTTCACACTAGTAGTAATAAGAGAAGTTAGTTTTGAAGTTTTTGCGAAGTTGATTTCTACTTACTTCTGATTAGTAAGTGAGTGTTTTCAAAGGTACCTGCATCCTAGTGAAGACGTAGTGTCATGTGCTTGACCTACTTAGATACATCCAATACACGATCTGTCGAAAAGAAATGTGCAGAGTAACATTCTGCTTCACCAAAGGCTATTATCATCAACTGCGTAATTTCCTATGCAATAGAAAGTGAGAATCAGTAAGACCTTAACTCTTCATGAAAGTTTGTTTTTTAAGAGGCAGAACATCGTATTAATCCTTTACATTTATTCATCGTCATCATAGTCATCATAGTCAAAGTCACAAATAGAAACTTGTTTTTGAATTTCATTTCTGGTACTGAAATCGGAGCAAGGCAATGCCAATACTGCTAATGGTGCAGGAGGGCCCTCCATCCAATCAACTACCAAGCAACCTGCAAAAGAACGAATGAACAGTTAATGTATTCGATCCAGACACCAACCGAGATGTATTAGGTAATACTTTATTTGCACTTCGATACTGACGCAAAATTAGATCATTATCAGTGAATTACTTATCAGCAAGTTCGTAATTTTCTCCAATAGTAATCTACATGGGAAAACCTCGTAAAATGTATTCGTTTATAAGCTAAACACACATACAGCAACTAAAAATTGGATTCAAAATATAGAAATGGTGAATTTGAGAGGATGGAAGAGAGTTGTTGGCCGAAAATGCTGCTGCACGAGATGATTCACGGAACTTGTTTTCGAATCACGTTGTGGCTGCAGCTACGATCAGTCAACAATCTACTCCCAGCGCAGCAGATGCTGCACTTGGTCAAAGATCGTCACAGGTGCAAATCCTGCCGGATGGTCATGCGGGACAAAATCTGATATACGCCTACACTCAGACCGTCAAATCAAGTCAAGAATTTGGAAAACTTATAAATTGATCAGTTGCACATAATTACTTTCTCCACTTGATGAGTCTTATTCGTTCTTGCTTCCCATCAATGACAAAGCAAGACTGTTCACAGATTTGGTTTAGCACTATGATGATGAGTTTTTATTGTTTGAAATAGCGGATCCTTGTTCATTGCAATAATTTCTAGGTAGACCGCAAAACAGATGTTCGTTTTTTTCCGATCGTTTATTGTCGAGATCTTTCGATCGTTCTACACGATCATCGTCAGGAAAGTGACATGGAGCAACTTACATGAGAACTGTTAACCAAGTTCTGACAGCTTGAAACACAGTCAAAGACACAAAGAAAAAACTAACTCTGAAGTCACAAAATAAAAGATAAGGTATGCTACTGTACAAAAATAATAAGTAAAGACGCTAAAACCAGAAATTAAAAGAGAGTCAAAACATCCACGAATCGCACAAATGATGCTAAGTCTTGTTCTGCGACTGACGACGATGAGACCACAGTGACTCCTTCACAATTCGCCTTCTCCAACCCGGCTCCTTGTCACTATCTCCATCTCGCTCACTGCTACACGATGGTTCGCCTCCACTGCGTGCTGCGCCACTTCCGATCGGAGTACATCCATATTGCGAATTGACGAATTGAGGTCTATTCTCCAGAGCACGTCTTCAGATGCCTGCCTGATAATTTGATCGTCGCAGATGTTTTAGCAAGCAGTCTCTGCATGGAGGTAAGTGGGTTGACTCAATTTCTCCTTTCTTCGAGCAGAACATCACATACCGCATGAGATTTATGTCGTTCGTGGTGGAAGATCTCATGTAGGGCTTGCAAACAAGACTCAATGGACTTCTACAGTTCATCTGTGACAGTCCAAGAGGAGCCCAATGTCTTGAATGTCTTCTGGAGTGGTTCTTCTTGCCTAATAAGTTCAAGGGCACTTATTTTTCCCTTCCAGCAAAGGCACTTGTTGTATCGCATCCTGTCAATGAGTGAAGGCCTACAAGAGCTTCACATACTTCATCTCCAAGACTTCTTGCCAAAGCTGTGAGATCAACGTACTTCGTTCTATTCTGAGTGCCACTTTTCTTGAACAAGTGACATCGAATCTGGCTACAGTGTGCTAGGCCGAGAATTAATACATCCGTATCGTCGCTTACTATAAGGACACGGTTGAATCCATTCAAACCAGCATGGTTTGCATGTAAAAACATGCGATTATCTGCCTCTTCATGATTCGATGCAAGCTCTTAACCGTCGTAATACTCATTTTTGGTTATGCAGTAGCATATTTCTTCATTAGCAACAAAAAGCTGCTTGTTTTCTAGAAGGGATCGATATTCAAAACCTCTCCATTGGTTTACAACAAATGCCAATAGCACTTTCTTACTTTCTGAATTTCGCAGACTTCGTCTCCACTGAAATACTTTGTGACCTGGTGCAATATTTTTCCATCTATTGCCGTCCGAACCACGCCTGAATCTCTCGACCGTCTTAATTGACACCTTGCGATAAACGTCGAATACAACATCAATTCGAAGGCTGTCACCTGCCTCTCGTAACACCTGATGAAAAAGAATACGCGCAATGTCTTCGAATACCTTTCCATCACCCATCATTTTTTGAACTAGTGACATGCCATCAACAATGCAAGCATCGAATTTCACGTTCTCCGCAGGAGCTATCAGTTTTTCCAAATCACGTGCCAGAGAGGACTTATCTGTTTTTCTTAGTGAACCATCGGCATTTGATAAAGACCAAGGCATGGTGCCTAGCGGATGCTTAAGCACTTCTCTATGGTCAAGGTTTTTGTTTTGTGATGCGAAGATTAGTTTTCCAAAGATATTTCTGTCGGCTTTGATTTCTTTTCCCTTCCTTTGAGTGATTTTGTTACACTGACTCATATTTGCAAATGTTTTCAGATTGTTTCGTTTTAATCAATCAAGAAACTTCGTTGTTGTTATCTCTTCTAATCTCTCACACTTGAATTTTTGATATGGATATCATTCTCAACCAGTTTTCCCAGCATTAAGAAGGTCGCTAGCTATTTCTTTTGGAACATCCAAGCCTGCTGAGATACTGACAATATGAGATGGAACCAATCGCAAGGGATTAAGCCAACTGATTTCCATAATCTCTACTAAAGCATTGACACTTGACCTATCCTTTGCGATTCTCCATGCTTGCAGATCTGGGTGAGTGAAACGATTAGCCTACTGGAGTTTACTCCTACCATATTTCGCAGTTGCCGTAAATACTGACTTCTCATCTCTGATGTTAAATAATATCTGGCTCGCCCCAGGTTTTAAGT
Source organism: Prostheceraeus crozeri (assembly GCA_907163375.1). NCBI lineage: Eukaryota > Metazoa > Platyhelminthes > Polycladida > Euryleptidae > Prostheceraeus > Prostheceraeus crozeri. The sequence continues at coordinate 116,657 of CAJQUW010004042.1, forward strand.
TGAAACCTTTTGTTCCATCCGACGTTTGTGTGTTTCTGTTCACGGTTTCTTCTATAGCCTGGTCAACAGGAATTCGTCCGAATGGATTGTGTTTTCCTAATTGAGCAGAAAACCCACCTTGCATGAAGTCCGTGTAAATGTCTGGATGGTCGCTGTCTAAGTTAGTCATTTGAGCGAAATAGTAAGACAAGTATCTAGAGCAGTTGACTTTATCATATGCGAAGCACCATGGGAGAATTGGTCTTATCGCACTAAGGTGAAGGAACCAGTTGCCTTCTCTCGATGCTCTGATGAGACTCAGTAGGTTTTCAACCATGTCTACATACGTCATCCAAAATGCTGACAGTTCACCGTTCGATTCTCGAAGGAAAATAAGAAACTCAGAGAATCGCTTCAAACATTTTAAACATTCTTGATTATTGATTTTGTTATAGAAATTTGAAAAATTTGGATGACTCAATAGAGTCCTCACACAACTTTTCAATAAAGGAGTATGCTGTTTGAAAAAGTGCAACCTCATCTCTGTACTTGCTTTCCAGCCGTGATGGAAACTCTTTCCATGCCAATGTCAATAACGCCTCGTAAAGAACTTTGTGAAAACGCAAGGCACGATTATACCTATGCCCGTGTCGTCACAACTTATTAGTTCTATTAAATATTTGGTAAATACTTGCCAATAGTTTACAAACTTTTTGTTGAATATTTAATAAAATTTTTATTAACTTATCAAGACCTAGTAAATGTCTTATAAAATCGTATATTATAGATAAATTACTTATTGTTGTAATGGGAGTCAGAGTTAGAACGCACAGTAAGCAGACATCTTTATTAGCAGGCTCGTAGAGGTGTATGGTCGTAAATAAAGCGTCAGACAACCGGTCGTAGGCGCACACACGATTAGTTCTCTCTTCGTCCAATGAGAGCACTCGTATCTCCAAGGGAAATCCTATCTCAACACCCTCCCCCTAAAAAATTTACAACATAGGGGTATATCGAAAGCAGATAACAAATAGATGAAAAACGCGTAAGTTCTCATGACTGAGAGTAAATAGAAACGGAAACAGTAGCTGAAAGTTTACGAAGTAGCTACGAATGAAACGAGTTTAAAATGTAACGATCAGGAGGTTGAACACAGCGTTGAGGATATCTGCGAGTTTGAGCACTTTGGTTCACTGGGGCTCCACCGATCGGATGTCCTGAAATCGATCCACTTCCCCGCAATTTTGACAAGCGTGACACCTGCCATGGGCAACCATCGCCGAGCAGGTAGGTATGAGTACCCAAACGACCAGATATAGTTCTGACAAGAGTTCTCGAATTCGGAAGAAGAACACGTACCCGCTCACCCTGGTGATATACAGGATGTCGGTAACGAACAGTTCGGTAAGTTTCGGTCCTCCTCCTTTGTCGATCCAATTGAAGATTTGGTTCCTGAATGGGCGTTTCCTTCAGAGTTGGTAGGAAGAGGTTTCGGTTGGTTCTCATTTGCCGACCGTGTAGGAGAGCTGAAGGTGTCAATCCGTTATGAGTGTGAGGAGTCGAACGATAGTCAGCCAGGAATTTCTGTAAGTATGAATACCATTTGATACCATGGGATACACCGATTTCCAGTTGAGACTTCAATGTGCGATGGAATCGCTCTATCAACCCATTTGCTTGGGCATAAAAAACTGGGGTTCGATGGTGACGTATGTCGTGGGAAGCAAGGTATGATTCAAACTCCGTAGACGTCAGCTGAGGGCCATTGTCCGACGCAAAATGGTTTTCGGGAATCCTTCTATGGCAAATAGATCAGACAGAATGTTAATAATACGCTCACTGGTTATGTCCGAGACGAAATACACGAAAGGGAACTTCGAATGATAGTCCATGATTGTAACTTCATAACGTTTCGCAGAAGGCAGGTAAGCCATAGGTCCTACGATGTCCATACCGATCGTATGCCATGGAGAATCTGGAGAGTCTGTCGGTATCACCGTAGCGGAAAAGAATTTGGCTGTTTTCTTGGACGATACACACGTGTTGCATTGAGTGATGTAATCACGAATATCTTTGTTGATTGAAGGCCACCAGAAGTCCATTGAGATTTGGCCTACCGTTCGATTGATTCCTTGATGGGATTCATGCGCTATTTCGATAATCCTTCGTCGCAACGCTTGTGGAGGAACAAGCCGATCTGGGCCACGAAACACCAATCCATCACTGATTGAGAGTTCATGTTTCACGGCCTGGAATGGCGCCATTGATGTAGTTTCTTCCGTTGTCAATGATTGGCCTTTCAGGAATTTCTGAAGAACAAGAACCTCTCTGTCGACCTGTACATGTTTCTTAAAATCAGAAGAAGAAATAGTCCCTGTAGTGAAAATAGAGTTGATCGTAATAAGCTCCTGTGAAGAGGTGTCTAAAGAGTTTGTTTTTTAATCGTCACCAGAAAGACTAGCTCTCGAAAGAAAATCTGCAATACAGTTTTCAGAACCTTTACAATAATGAATGTTGTAAGTGAACGGAAGAAGATTTGTAACAGAACGAGCGATACGCAAATTGACTTGAAGGGTATCACGTTTCGTGAAGATGGAAACTAAAGGTTTGTGATCGGTTTGAATATCAAATGTACGTCCGCATAGAAATATTTTCCAACGCTTGACAGCAAAAGATATCGCTAAGGCTTCTTTCTCAATAACAGAATACGAACGTTCTGCCGGAGTTAGCGTACGAGAAGCAAAGGCTATCACTTTTTGTTTATTATGTTCGTCATACTGTAAAAGAACGCAACCCAATCCTGTATCACTTGCATCGGTTTGTACTTCAGTACGTACTTTCAAATCTGGATTGAAGATTGAAAGTGTAGTTTTTTCAGTGACAACCTGCTTCAGCCTATCATAAGCATCCTGAGTATGACTATCCCATGTCCAAGGGACGTTCTTCCTAGTAAGACGGAGTAATGGTTCGGCCAAGTCTGAGTATGATGGAATGAATTTTGCTTAACAACTGATTAGTCCAAGGAAGGATTTTACTTCAGAAGAAGATTTCAACGCAGGCGAATTGACTATAGCTTCAACCTTATTCGGATCTGGCTCGATGCCATTTTTTGAAATAACGTGACCCATGAAACGTAATGTGTCGCGAGAAATCTGCGATTTTACTTTGTTAATGTGGAATCCTGCGGCTTCTATCTTGCTAAGAAACCGTGTGTAATCTTTGATCGTGTTGTTCCTGAGTATTTCCTGCTATAATTATGTCATCGAGATAACACTGAACTCCAGGCATGTCACCTAAAATTGTCATCATCAACTTTTGAAACACTCTTGGAGCGGAAGCAAGTCCGTAAGGAACTTTTTTGAACCTATACAATCCATCTTGGGTGACAAAGGTGGTAATGCGTCTACTACTTTCATGCAGAGGTAGCTGTAGAAAAGCATTTTGCAAATCTAAAACTGAGAACTTCGAACAGTCTCGCACTTTCAAGAAAATTTCTTCCAAGAAAGGTAAAGGATAACCATCAATAATGACAGCTTTATTCACATCTCTCAAGTCTAAGCAGAGTCGTACCTTTCCATTAGGCTTTTGTACTACTACAAGGTTTGAAACCCATTCACTTTCATCAACCTTTTCTATGATATCTTTTTGCTCCATTTGGTTAAGTTCTTGTTTCACCTTATCTCTAAGTGCTAATGGAATTCTGCGAATTTTCTGTTTTACTTGAATGATATCATCTCGAAGCGCTACTTTGTGATTGAATTTAGGCTTACAATTAGCAGATACGGAGTTAACCTGCCAGAGAGTGTAAACATGCAAATTTTCGAATGCCTTCAGACCTAATAGAGCCTTTCCACTTTCAGTAACAATCACTGTTTTAAAAAGTATTTCTGTTATTCCATGACAGTTTCATTTCAATCTGACCTAATACCTTAATGTTTCCTCCGGAATAATCAAATATTTGGTCATTGCATCTCTTCAGGTCTCTAGTAGTGAAATGTTTCAGAAAATCAACTTTCGGAAGGATCGTAATCGGAGTACCTGTATCGATCACATAATTGAATTTAGGAGAACAACTTTTGCTACTTGCATTACGTTTGTCAGTAGTAACTTCAATTGTGCGAAATTCAGTAGCGGAATTGGATAAGGGATTGACATGGTAAACATTTTTAGACGAAGAGTGAAAACACACGCGAGAGAAATGATTTTTCCTTCCGCAATTCATGCAATCTTTCCGATAGCCGGGCAATTAGGGTTATTCGCAACATGATCGTACGCACCGCACCTAAAACAATAGCGTTCGCTAAAACTTCTTTGGTGTCTTGCATCATTACGCTTAGTATTACTAGAAAAAGAATTCTGTTTCTTAGATTCTTTAAGAAAAGAAGACCTACCCTGTGTATGAGGTTTCTCAGAAAGGTAAAGCTTATTCACAGATAAGTCCAGAACTATCATGTACAGGTCGAATGAGGTTATTGTTGTTCAGCTCACCTTGTATCGTTTCAATGCGACGGGCAATTTCCAACGCTGACTGTACCGACGTTGGTTGCTCTAATATCAGTTTCTCTTTGATCGTATCAGTCGCACCAAGGATCAATTTATCTTTCATTAAATCGTCTTTCATAGTACCGTAGTCACATTTCGATGCGAGAAGCGATAGTTCAGCGAAGTACTCAACAATCGATTCTGTAGGATGTTGTCGACGATTGTTGAAATTCTGTCTTGCAATCGTGACAGAAGGAGCCGATGGAAATAATGAACGTAGAAGTTTGTAAACATCCGAAACCACACGAAGTTGAGCCTGCGGCGGAAAGTAATTTTCTGCAAGATAGTCCGAGAATGTTCAACACAATCGCAGTTCGGCGTGATTCGGTAAATTTGTCTGCAGCAATAGCAGCAAGGTAAAGCTCTAACTCCTCGATGTAGAATTCTGTATCTTGAATAGGTGAACTTGATCAAGGACTACTAAATATGTTATAAGTAGTGCCAGGACGCAGAATGTCAGAAGTAAGCAAATTTTTTTATAGGCTGACCCTTAATTATCAATATTTTACAAGAAACTTTTTAAATTAGGAAAACCAATTTATAGGCAAAAAACATATATTTCAAAGGCAAAAATGCATCAATTTGGATGCTGTGTACATCTACGAATTAAGTTTTTGTCGTTTTCGCTTGGCAGCTTTGGATGAGCTCAGCTCATCCGAGCTCATATTCACTTGTCCCTTGAAGAAGCAATTCACCAACCGCCGACACACATTTAGACAGTTCGGAAAGCAAAAACAGAGAGACTCATAAATGTAGAGGAACCTGTGACATAAGAGATTTCCACAATCAATAGATTTATCTTTCGTAAAGAACGTATATGTTACAAAAGCAAAATATACCACATCATGACGGGGATAAGTCAGTTTCCCTCTGCTCACTAAGTCGGTGAACTCACAAATAAAACGATTACCCGATTCATCAGTCAACAGATCCGATTCTGAATCATTCACAATACCTTCCTTGAAGCATATGTATCCGCATATATAATACAAGGAAGAGCGTTCATTGTCGGACAAAGAGTTTGATCTTTCGAAAAGAGAGTCAATCACACTCAATTCATCATCACTCATTTCTTTCGAGCAACACAAATTCTGAACATGAAAGAATTCGCTACGATCGATATCCAATTCCTCAAATAATTTCAATTTACGCAGTCTGGCGCTACACAAAAGTTGGTCTAGGCCGATATAGTAGTTCCCGCCGCTCATTTGTCTATAGCATGAAAACTCGCCTTCTAAAGGATCAGTTTGAAAAATACCTGGTAAGATGTATTTTACTGCTTCGTCTCTCAATAGCTCCTGAATCAATTTGGACAGCCCACGCAGAGTTTGGACAAAGGCGTCTCTAGTAACAGACGTGAAAGACTGTATTCTGTACGGCCCGGGCATTCTTGAAATGGCTTCAGCTGTTTCACGAAGAAATACAATTCTGTTATCATTCGGATCGGAGAAAGGTTTTCTATCAGAGTCGTTCAAGCGAATGTGTCCCTCTATGGTTTTGATGTTTAGCATCTTCCACAACCTAAGAAAATAATCTATGAATTTCGCAGTATCAATACATCCATCATTCACAAGTGCGGCTACTGTTTTCTCATTAAAGACTCGGAGCACGTGGCGAACATTTTGCTTCTCTATTGAAGACGGAAAACATGATTGATATGTGAGATTTGTTCGCTTAACAATATTGGGTGCCTCAGATCTATACAATTTGATGCAGTCACTAAATTTAGCTACAACTGTGCCTTTGTTTGGCAACTCAAATTTGATCTCTTTTTTCTTTTCAGAAATCCAATTATTCCTCACATTTTTTAATAAGTGTACTGTGTCATGTAGACAGTAAATGTATGAATCAGTGGACTGATGTTTAAACAAATAATTTTCGTTATCTGAAGAGCAGATAGATTTGTAGAAGCTTCTATTAACCGATGCGCTGTCACAAATAAATGCTTTGATTTTACCATCACATTCATTCACTATTTCAACACGCTTCAAACTCTCACATTCAAGGAACTCTGCCGTCAATGAAAAAACCGGAATTAGACGAACCATAAAAGCTCGATGACTCAAAAGTGGTTTCAACATTAAACTTAAAACAGTTCTAGCTGTTTTATTTGGATCATCTTCAGCTCTGCCTAAAGGATGGCAACCGCGGTATCTTGCAGAGGGTGTTATGTACACTTCATCGAACAACAACAACATGTTCTCTGAATGCCAACAAGCTTGTGAAAAACGGCATTTATAGTGTCTTTGGCATCAGCAACACTGCCAGTACTTTTCAAACTTCCTATATGCTTTTTGACAGTATCAGGATGAGGGAGTAGTAGGTGCTTTCTACAAATGTTATATGATTTTGTTCCGGCTAACAACAGTTCTGTACTCACTTTCAAAATGGAAGCTGGATACTCGTATGGACGAGATGACATGTGTTTTACTTGAAATAATAAGAATTCAAGACGTCGCCTCACATCCATGTCGATGTCAGCGAACTGCATAGAACGCTCAATGTTTTCTGCAGCACAATTGAGTTCGATTTCAAATGAAGGTAGCGTTGATTTTGTAACAGATATCACAGCTTCTAACTGAGACCACTTCGTCAACTTCCGTCCAAATCCGACCACAGACTTGATGTCAACACGTGTATTTTGTTTTACAGATGTTATAACAAAGTCACTTGTGACAGAAACACAATAATCAACGATGTTTTCACATATGAAGTGAATCATTTTGACCACGTCTGTAGATGAACGTTTAACAACCCATAAATCATGGTCTTCGATGAAAGTTTTTGAGGAGAGTTGAGCGATGAATGATGTCCAATCAACGATGTTGTCAAGAGATTCGAATGTTTCCAACTCATCAGGAATAGAGGAACGAACTGAAGAAGAGACTCGCCGATTCTCTACATCTCTGAGCGAAGAAGAAGCTGTTTGAATGAAATTCGAAGGCAGGCAATTAGGAAATATTGATGGTGGATTGATCGGTCGATTATAGCGCTTGATTTTAACCATTTCTGTGTCCTCCGGCCAGTGAGAAGCACAAATGCCGATGTATTGTGTCACCTTTTTGATCGTATTCGGTAACGCTCGCACCCAGCGATTTCGCTCCTCCTCTTCGTTTGGGAATCCATAAACAGTTACTTTTGAATCGCTGCAATCGTAATTGCCCTTACAGTGTATCACACAGCACTTCCGAGGCATTTCGACAAGACCTCAAGTAGCGCACTCGATGAAAGTCTTAATGCGATGATTCGAGTCTGTGTATTATGTGCATTATCCGCCTGACGGTGCAGTGCTGAGTCATAACGATAACAACAGCAGAGAGCTGGGAAGACAGTGTTAGCTGATCGGCCGCAGTCAACTGTCAGCCTATAAAACTCGACACAATGATTTCGCTTTCCGCGTCCTGGCAGCTTATTGATATCCAGTTGTCCTTGACTTGATGTAGTCAGAAAGTTTGCAGGTGGTCGAATACTTCCGAGCTGGGTCGCCATGTTGTAATAGGAGTCAGAGTTAGAACGCACAGTAAGCAGACATCTTTATTAGCAGGCTCGTAAGAGGTGTATGGTCGTAAATACAGCGTCAGACAACCGGTCGCAAGCGCACACACGATTCGTCTCTCTTCGTCCAATGAGAGCACTCGTATCTCCAAGGGAAATCCTATCTCAACACTTATAATGTATTTGTAAATTATTTAAGTAACTAACAATTTAAATATTCCTAAAATCGTTGATAAAATTCATCTAACACGGTACAGAGCATTTCCGATGATGCCATTTGCCAAGCATGTTCTGATGATGTATTACGTATTGCTGCTTTATCGGCTTTTGTAGTTTCATCTAGATTTCCAACCCATTCGTAGAAAAGAGCGTGAACACATGGATATTAGCCTCACGTTCTATCTAACAAATGATGATCTACTAGATTGTCTGAAATTCTGTAAAAGAAACAAAACTTTAGCAAATGACAGTTATGATATGATTAGGCTAATGAAAAACAGTGAATCGTTATCGGTCAAAACAATGGCAAATTCGAGGATGCCGATTTTGTGGTTTTATTTGAACACCCATTCGTAAAAAAATAACGTGAATGCATGAGAATCCTCGCGTTCCCAAGAAACGCTGGGTAATACAGAAATAATATATGACAATTACACAGATTGAATGAATATTCTGAGAAAAAAGAAATTATCTATTATTAACGATGCGATGATACAGGTGAAGGACACCATGATTAAGTATAGATGAATCGTGGCGTAAGCTAGTGATGAACATCCAAGAAAGATAAGCAGATTATAAGGCAGCGTCATTATTAAATGTGCAACTGACACATCCGATTGCATCGCAGGAGAATTTTGAAATAGTCGAATTACAGCACGTAAAGGAGTGGGCATTAAATAAGAACCTCAACATCAACTAAACAAAATCACAAATCTTTCAAAGACCCAGAACCAACACGGAACCGTTACAACTTCCTAACATCAGAAGAACAACAGAAATCACAATCCTCGAGATCAATTTCAAACAAAAACTGCATATGGACACCCACGTCAGCAAGATATTGAAAATACAACAAGAGCTTTAACCCTTTCATACTCAAATTAGATTCCAAGTGTCAAAAGAATTTTTAAATTTCAAAAGAATGTTAAAGCACTGTAGCGGTCCAGATAACCTATTTCTACTATCAGATTGTCCTTTTTGATATTTTTGCATAGATATCAGAAATGTTGTATTTTTACAACTTTGAGTATATCTGCCACATATACCTACATTTTTCACTACTTACTGAAGAACCGATATATAGTCTTATTTCCCGTTCAAAACAATTCCTAAGCTTACACTCGATATAAAGAAAATTAAATACGAAAAAATATAAAAGCAAGCGTCTTGCTGATACAGCATTGGAACCGCTAAGCTACACAATATCAAAATACATTTACTAAATCTACATGTATAGTTGAGAAATCAGATATGCTAGAGGGCTATTCTACGATGCGCATTCTACAAAGTCACACTCATAAGGACATATATGTAAGCTTATAATATGAAGCATTGTTTGCAAAAACATGATCCAGATCTCGAGCTTTCCACATGCACATTACGAAGTACATAGAAAGTACATCTATACAAAAAATTACTCAATGCATGATAATTTCACATACAAAAGAAAATGGAAGAGTCATTGCAAAAGCTTGCGTATAGACAGACAGATAGTGATCATCGAAGCGCTCAAAGCGAACGTTCAAAGTTGCTCATGATAGCTAACAAAGGAATTTTTATTCTCTGTAAGACACAACCTCAACTGGTACCTCTGACACATCATAGTAGTATAACCGCTGGTGCAATTTCTGCACCTTCCTCGATCAGTATATGCTGGATAGTGCGGTTGTTCCCTGTCATTGCGTATATATTCGTTTTGCCGAACACTCATGCGATATCTCCTTGGAGAAGGAGCTTCCGGTTCCAAATCACTATTATTTGAGGGTCTTCCTCTTGGACGGCGAGCCTCAGGCTTATTGCGCAAGCTTTCGCACACGGAACCCAAAAATTTGAGCATGGGCGATGGATCCTCGCCTCTTTGTGTACTGTGACGTCGATAAAGAATCCAACCATTGATAATGCAGACACCGAATAGGTAGTGGCATATTCGAGTAGTTTTTATAACCTCTACGGTCAATGTTATATACAAAGAGGTTTGATAGTCTATTATTAGTTAGTCTAGAGAGCGGACGCTGCACTGAGAAAGTGACTGTCGTGGAAGCTCGGTTTTCCCTAATAAGGGGGCAAGAGCAATCGTCGACTGAAAGAACCTTATTATTAAAGAACAGTGGAGCAGCTGTCAGCAAATACTTGGTAGGCAGTCAGATGTTTGATAAATGTACGTAGCCTACCACAAATTTCACTTCAATCACGAGTAGGTCTATCGAATGTAGAATGTCTACGACAATTAGGCCTAATTACCGTATTCATTTTCATACAATAAACTTGAATAATGTCAAATTCTTATTTTGAAACATGAATTTTGTCACAAATTTTCTAGCGGTGGTAATAGTTATTTAATCTTACGTATCGGTAATTTTCTATAACATCTTTTATTTGTTGTTCTACTTCATACACTTTGAAAATAAACTGAGCATTTTTTTCTCGAAGACTCAAAACAGCTAAACGATTTTTACTGGCCTTGATAGTTTGATAATGATAGCATTAACATAAGCATATTCCCGACAACTTATTCCAGAAATAATTAATTTTCTATAAAATCAGTCAAAGTTTCAAATTGAAATAAGAATCTTTATTTCAAAAGCAAAGAACAGAACATATCATTGCATTTGAGGTACTTTGTTTATTCTCCAAGAAAAAGAGTTAATTTATTGAGTTTCTGTCTAGAAGAAACACCGAGAATCACCCGACGTCGATGAATTCGTCCGAAAGAAAAGAGTCGAAGTCGCAGATAAGTATGTATAATCAATCGCTCCAACATTGATGGATGATCGTCACTGGAAGCCAGTTCATGATCGAAGTAGTGATCATTCAATTCAGGAAAAGTACAATGAGGCTTTAGTTTCTTTAGAACCATCTTTTCGATTTTCAGATCTATGTTTTTGTAACAGGAGCAGATTCAGTTGAAGTGTCAAATGGTACAACATATCTGAAAGCCTTTTCAGCGGCTAAAACAACATTGAAGACACCGTTACTTGGTTTCTTAAGACCTCCGTTATCTCGTAACAAAAGGAAACCCGAAGATTTATGCGTCGAATCATCATGAGAAAAAAGCGCATACTCGCAACGTGAACATGAAATGTTTTCAGCAACTCGTCTAGAAACAAACCCTGCGATGTAATACAGACAATGAGAACGCCAGTCTGTATCTGAGACGTTAAACGTAAATTGGAAACAGTCATCTATAGGTAATTCATCATCATTTACTGCCATGGATCCAAAATGAAAATCAGGATTAGTCTTTGGCTTGTTTACGCGTTTGTCGCGAATAGACAATTCAATATTTGTGCATGAATCTCGAACACGTGCATTCGCGTTCTGTGAAGCAGTAATTGTATTTGCTATCAATAAACTACGCATGGAATTAATGAATTGTCGAGCAGTTGGATTATTATTCCACCCGAATCTTTGTCTAACTTTGCTGAAGAATATTTCTAAACTATCTTGAGATAGTTTATAGGTAAGCAAATACGACAATCTATTGGTTCTTAAAAGAATTGTTGACAAATCTAAGACGGATTTTATAGTGGTACAAAATCCATCGATAGGCGTATGACGACGTCCAAAACTCAAACATTTTCCGTTTTGATCACGAAGTGTTCTTAAGTATATTATCATTTCATTTAAAAACGGTCGCCATAAGCGATCATTTTCAAGTCTCAAGGGTGATTTATATCCTTTCGCATGCGGGTGATTGGAATTTAGTATGTCAAATAATCTGTCAATTTTGCGTATAAAATCAGTTGTTGCAGCGCTACCTTGAAATTGCGGTAGTTTAAGATCATCTCGTAAGAAATCAATCGCTTTAGCGACAGATGAGCTGAGTGTTTCTTATAATTAATGTGCTTGACGTTTATCTTGTTAGCAAGATGTAGGCTATCCGCTTGCTGAAGTTTATGAAGCTGCTCAATATACTCCCATCTTGTAAACTGATTATGGCCATCCTTAATGCGTGTCAATACTTTCCACTCGGCTAACAAATTTCGAATAAAATTTAACATGTGACAGGCGTCACATATCCAAAAAACTCTTTGGTCGGCTCTGCTTGGATGTTGAAAAAATGTTTTTAGGGATCTAAGTTCGTCTTTAGACGCCTTAATCTGTACACCAAGTTTCGAAGCTGCGTCAAGATTTACGGAAGTACCATCGGCAATTGCAGGATGAACCGTAAGCCCTGCTTCACTGGTCTGCTCAAGGATCTGCTTAATGTAATCTGCCAATACAGTCCCTGTCAAGTTATTGGTGAAAATGTAAGAAACTGGGGTTTTCCAATGCCGCTGAAGACCAACTAACATAAATACCATGGCATTCGAAGCAAGCTTACCTTTTATAGGTCCTGCACCATAATCAACGAAGCCCATGTATCTGTGACGCTTCGGGTCCCATTCAGTATCTTTGCGAAGAGACATTTCATCAAAAATAAGTACACAATCAGAATATCCTTGGTCTTTCACAACATATTCAGCTAAAGTTTTCTTGCAAATGACCTGGTTCGCAGTCAATCGACGTAGCCCACTCTCGTAACGTAGATGGATGTGGCAAACCATGTTTTCGACGTACAAATCTATAAGCTTTCGGCGAATAAAAATATAGCATGACGGCAAAGTTAACCACATTTTTGCCTTCATAACGTCGTTGATTTTTATGAACACTTGACTGTTTTACTGCGTTGAGAAAAAGAGATTTCGTGCAGTCAGAAAAGGAATCTGACAAAATATTCACTGTATCACAATCAAGAAAATTTTTCTCTTTCGCTTGTCTAATGAGATCAGACAACGATTTCACACGTCTAGTTTTACGTTGAACTTTTCGTAAAAGAAGTCGAATTTTTTTCTTCTGTCGAACTAGGATTCTATTTCTTCGTATCGTCTGTACTCAAACACTGAAGGGACTGAATCCTTTTAAGACGTCTACGTTGACGATATTCCCCGAGCTCAAAATCCTCTTTCTTGAAGTGTTTGCTACACAAAACGTCGTTGGAATTCGGCGAAAATTTTTTTCTACGGAGTGATGTTAACCATTTTGAAAGAAGGATCTTATTTTGAGCGGAAACCGATGAAATGTTATTGTTTTATCTTGACCCTGACGTTGAGTACAGTTGTAAGCTGAGCACGATTTCACCATATTTGCAATCACAAAAAACGACGAGCGTGGACGGATGGATGGTAGTCGTTTAGTTTGCTTGTATCGCGTACCGACAACTCTGCTGATGTTCCGTGACGTTTTCGATCTTCCCAGCAACTTTCTGTGCATGAATTGAGAGAAAAATGAGGAGTCAATCGGTCTTTATCTGGGCATTTCAAAAGGATAAGTCAGAAGATAGCTATCTGCTTTCAAAATCATCTCTAAATTATCTCAATAAAAACAGCGCATGGAGAAAACGTGTAAAATCCCTTGAACTAAGGACAATAATTGACCATAACCTCCTTCTATCACTCAGTAGGACATTATCAGCTTCAAATTATTTATGCATAATCCAAAAATTTGCATTGCGGCAATGGAGACAGTACATTATCACAGTACAGTATGTTCCAATGGGATTTCAATGCTTAAGCAGATAATGTCCGGAAAAATACCTATATGCATAAGAACCCTAGAGATATAATATCAGACTAGCGGTTTATAGCCCAGAACCATAGAAAGAGGTTAAGCTAGATATTGTACAACATCTATCACTTAATACAACTATATCAATTTCAGTTGGGCCATAGAAAGAGGTTAAGCTAGATATTGTACAACATCTATCACTTAATACAACTATATCAATTTCAGTTGGGCCATAGAAAGAGGTTAAGCTAGATATTGTACAACATTTATCACTTAATACAACTATATCAATTTCAGTTGGGCCATAGAAAGAGGTTAAGCTAGATATTGTACAACATCTATCACTTAATACAACTATATCAATTTCAGTTGGGCCATAGAAAGAGGTTAAGCTAGATATTGTACAACATTTATCACTTAATACAACTATATCAATTTCAGTTGGGCCATAGAAAGAGGTTAAGCTAGATATTGTACTCTATCTATTATAGATATGTATCTATCGCCTCGGACATTCTATGCCAATAATTCCAATATTCGTACAATATCTAACACATCAAGGAGTAGCTATTGAGACTGAATAACATTGATATTGTTCTTTACATAACTCATCCAAGGACTTACAAAATCACTATTCATTTTGTACATTATATTATAGAGTTTCAAATTGAAGGGATGAGCGGTATAGACCTACCTGATAACTCAGCAACTACTGTTCCTATTGACGTCAAAGTTCATTTCAGTCTTCTCACTGATGAGAAGTTTGGAAGTGATAGGATAAGATCTTTAGTCTATGTTAGTCTAGAGGTGAGGCATTCGGAGGGAGATAAGTAAAAGAACTCCTATCCCACTGCGGTAAATAAAGGAATAGCATGCATGAAGGATGAGGAAACATTGTCTTGTTCATTTCCAGTTCAGCGATGATGAAACGTATTATCGTGACTTGAGAAGAGCTTACCGTCCGAAAGAAGAATTTCTGTATATTTGTACGAGTTCCAATTTTTGGGATCTGGATGCGTGCCTTTCTTCACATTATTTCGGATATTAGAGCAGGGTAGAAAACAAGTCCTACCATCTTCCTTGACCCATGAATTGCAAACAACGACAGTGCCATCGACAAATTGTACAAGGTGATATGGTTTGACTGAAATGAGAAATGAAACCACTGTTGAAATTTGTTTAACAATATCTTTCCAGTCGATGATATGGAACAGTAATGATAGGGATTTAATTGTAGCCACACAAGAGTTCTCTCAAAATAAATGACCGCGATAAATGAATTACACTCACCTTTACATGCAGTGATCATGATTCAGTAATGAGATGATAATGAATCCAACATTACAAGGCAGTCCACAGGCCTTGCTTAGGATTTCGCACGCTGATATCTCTTCAAGTTCCTTCTTCTTAGTTTTGACATAGACAACTCCTGTTAAAGAACTAGCGAATGGTTGATCGTATACATGTATGTTGACACAATGAATGAATGTCTGTACTTTGAATCTGTTGTCACCGACATTTTCTTCAATAAATGCACTTATCAGTGCAAATGATGCACCGATCCTTCAAGGAAGAATTCAATATCCTTTGACTGCCTCGACTCCTACGCTCATGTGAACAACCCTGCATATCTGATGATCTATAGAAAATCTGTTCAATAACTTTACGCCCGCTACGCACTCGGTTCTTGATTATCTGCAAAAAATTTTCAAATCTAAAAGCTGACTGTTCATCTAGGCATCCATGCATAGCGCAGTCAACGGACAAGTGCAATAACGAATGGACGTTGTAAACGACGAAAGCCTTTCCATATAACACTATGCTTTTATCGACAAAGATTTCCAACAAAGTCTGTATAGTATCAACATTCTGGCTGCAATTCGACTGACTTAGTAGAGTAATAGGAAGGTGAAGGACAATGAAGTGATTATATGCGTCCTCAGAAATGGTCTGTCTTAATACAACCACTCCAACGTACAGTAAAAACGCCCTATATTCCGATGATTTCCAGAACTTAACTTCATCAAGCCCCCGAAGCCGTCGAACAAACTCTGATGGCATATAGGAAGCAATTGCTCTAATGTTATCAGATATACTCGATAAGATTCTGCCAGACAGGCGAACTTTGTAGGCACTTCCAGACATCCAGAATTTAATCATTCTGCGCATTACACCGAGGTATACACAATGCATACCGTCCAGAGGAAAATCCTGAACCATGTCATGTTGTGCAATGTCAGTCAGTGGCGTTGGTTCACTATGACGGTGATGATCACTATAACGGTTACTTCTGAAGTCATCATTTGTTCTCAAACGATTATTTCTTTCAGTGAATATCATATCTACTTTCGTAACAGTATTCCCCCTCAATGGTACACTTGTCACATTCAAAATATCCACTTTGATATTTTATTCCTTTTATCATGCTTCTTGCAGGAGCGTCGCAAATTATTCTCAGTCTTCGTAATTTAACATTTTCTTCATTTTCTAAAAAACCAACCTCTATGATGCTGTTAATTTCATCAACAAAGGAGCTAAGATAATCCTGTAAATCTGGTTTTCCTTTTCCATAGAACATGCCAATCAAAAACGGAGAGTTACTTAAATCCTTGACAAAACCGATTATGGGCCAGCATTGGTTGGAAGAGCTCTTGAAAAAGCTTATGCCGTCAAAATTGACGTCCATATCGATCTTTAATGTGGAGGATTTCAAGAGTAAATGTCGAATCGCATTTCTAATACCAATGTAATAAAAATTGTTCGAGATAAATCCTGTTTTCATTATTGGCTTTCTATTCATTAATTGTCTCGCTGTTTTCGGAATGGTCGCATTGGGAAAATATACCATTCGGCATTCAACTTTGAAAAACCGGCAATCAACTTTGACAAACCGGCATTCAACTTTGACAAACCGGCAATCAACTTTGACAAACCGGCATTCAACTTTGACAAACCGGCATTCAACTTTGACAAACCGGCAATCAACTTTGACAAACCGGCATTCAACTTTGACAAACCGGCATTCAACTTTGACAAACCGTCATTCAACTTTGACAAACCGGCATTCAACTTTGACAAACCGGCAATCAACTTTGACAAACCGGCAATCAACTTTGACAAACCGGCAATCAACTTTGACAAACCGGCAATCAACTTTGACAAACCGGCATTCAACTTTGACAAACCGGCAATCAACTTTGACAAACCGGCAATCAACTTTGACAAACCGGCATTCAACTTTGACAAACCGGCATTCAACTTTGACAAACCGGCATTCAACTTTGACAAACCGGCATTCAACTTTGACAAACCGGCATTCAACTTTGACAACATTTTTTGGCACGGTCTATACTTTTATCAACTTCGAGAAGTAACTATATTGATTTTTCATTGATCAATTATATCTAATCACTAAATTAGCTATCTAAATTAAGCATATCTAATCACTAAATCAACAAAATATGCAATTAATACTTAGTCACAATTTCAGCTTCATCTCATCAAACCCACTGGTTTTATAATCCAATTTCAATGGTATTCTAACTCTAAAGAGAGGAGAAATTCTTTCAACTCTGAAAAACTTTACTTCTGCAACGTTGGGTAACAAACGGTTATGAAAGTCATTGTAAAGGCTCTCTTGCCACGCACTTTGCTGCAACACGGTCTACCTCTCGATAGAATCCTCGAATTTTTTCACGTGTTAGTTCTTGGAAACTCTGAGGTACCAACTGCAAAAGGCGACCTTCTCTATATGCAGCTAGAGACTGTCCAGCTTCACGTGCATTTTCAGCATCCAACTCTGGCTGAAATTCTCGCAGCTGACGTTTGTTGCAGGCTTTGAGGACACTGAAGCACCCCTCCACTGGGTTGAGCTGGGGTGAGTAAGGAGCATCGAATCTCCGAATCTCGTGCTGCTGCTGGACTCCAATAAAATTGTCACCACATCTATGTATTGGGGCATTGTCCATATAAATGACACAAGCCTTACCTGCAATTAAAGCAGACAATTCTGTCATGAACTCCGCGAAGTGAGCAGCCGCTCCACCAACATAAGCCTCGTGGTGAATGATTGCACCACTGTCATCAACGACTAAAATGATGTTGCTATTCTTTCCCCGACAGTTACGAATCCTGGCCATCGCTCGGGAACCAATTCGGCTCCTTCCTTGAGTTCGTTTGGTGTATAAATTATACCCACATTCATCTAAATGAACCTTTCTTCGGAGTTCTTGTTGATAGTTCAAGCAAAATTGTCGTCGTTTCTCAATGTTTTCTTGTGTGTTTCGGCCAACAGGTTCATTTCTTGCCAGTTTAAGTGAATACAGGCATCCATCCAAAATACGACCGATTGTACGCTCTGATACAACATTGTTTACTTTTTCTTTCAATTGCTGCAGTGTAATCAAAGGATTTTCCTCTACGAAATTTATGAGCAGTTCTTCCATTTGTGGGGTGCGTTTCGTAAGTGATTCCCGTCTTCCTCCTTGAGTGTTCTTTTCAGTTCGATTGCTCTTAATTATCATGTAAGCTGTTGTTCTTTTGATTCCAAGGTCTTCCGCCAAAGAAATAAAATCTTCTCCTCGAATTGCTTTCTGGATAATGGCTTTACGCTTTTCATTGCTTATTTGGGAGTTTCTTCTGTTCTTAATTATTAGCGTTATACAATCTGAAATAAGTAATACATATCTCATAATTATTTATTACTAATAGCGAACCTATTATCTGACACTCAGTGAAGCCCAGCCCAAGCTAGAGCCATGTATTCGGCTCATGCTGGATTTGAGTTTCTTCAATAGGCCTAAACAGTCTCGTGTTAAGGGCGCGCATCCATTTTGCACTTGTGGAGCACCACTTCTTCCATATTATTCCAAGTTTATTAAGTCTATGTATATGAGATGTAACTGCCTTCGTTCCCCGTTTTGTAGGTGCATTAGGCCTGTAATTTTTCCAATCAATTTGACAAAAAGATTCATTTTTACTTTAAATTACTTTTCTGTGCCTGCTCAGTGCCGGTAGCACATTGAAATTTGACGGAGTAGGCCCATTTGCGAATCAGAAGCGCATATTTGAGTTCCTACATGCTTCAAATAACTTACGAAACAGCCCCAGTTATACAGTATGACAAGAAGTCCTAATTATACGCTAATGTAGGCCTAGGTCCCTTATGCTAAAGTTCTATGTACATGTACATGTTTGTTATCATGAAATAAATAGTCATTAGAAATCTACACACTCCAATTCATTGAATTGTAGCATAGTGGCGCTAAGAGGCAAGCTGTACTTACGCTAAATTAGAGAGTGCCATATTACCCCACCGCGGTGCCATATCACCCCATCAATGGGGTGATATGCCACTTTTTGAACTTTTTTGAAACTCAAATTTGAAGATGAAGAAGGCCGAATCGAGGAAAATTTGCACTACAACAAAGTTAGAAAATACGTTGAATAACAAAGAAATCATATGCAAATTAACCCATTCATGCCCGGTTTCTTTTTTTTCAGCAAATCAAAAAATATACATCTGTATTTAATGTAGAACAGTTAATACAAAAACTTTTTAAACACTCGTTTCAAAAAACAACTTGTACTTTGTAGAAAAAGGCCGTGACCATATGGTCACGCTGGGCAGTTATCGTGTCAAAAGCAAAATTTAAGCTTTTTATGGTAATCCGCAAAACAAAATTTGCACAATCCGACATCGCATTCTTTGCACTCCGACAGCACCACAGACTTAGAAAATTCCCCGGCACACCTCCGACGCTTGTTGTTTGGTGGGACACCAAGAAGATGGCTGACACCGTCGAAGCGAACTGAGCCTGAAATAGGAACATAGAAAGGTTGAAATGTGTGAAATTTTAGCAATGAAGATGGATTCTTACCAGCGGTTGAAAGATTTTCTTTATTTGAACGTCTTCCAGGACCTCTTGGCTCTGTTCCGTGCTCTTCTAGGTACGAAACAGCAATAGCGCGGCGAAATTGAAATAATGTCATTGATCCACCACTCGCTTTATGAAGCAACCAACCGTTCTGAACTGCTACGTCCAATAGCCAAGTAACAATAGGAAAGTACCACTTACTTCCTCTTATGTTTGTTCGATAGTTACCGACGTTATTGTCGAGTCTGTCTGTTCCACCCATGTTTGCGTTGTACATTTTGATGACGTTGGGAACTGGAACCGAGACATATTGTTTTGATTCACGTGAAAAACGTTGGCATGTTTGGCGAGGATTGCAAGGGTAGCAATTTGATCCAATGATGACAGACTTGTTGTCCTTCCAAATTGTTATTCCGATGTTGTTATTAGTTGCCGAGCACCTCGATCAGCCTTCTGAAAACTTTTTCTGTCTGGCAAAGACACCGTTTTTGAGATTCTGTTCGGCCGCATTGTCCTGTGCCTCCAAGATTACGTCGCTCGAGTTCTAACAGAAGTTGGACAGAACAGAAAAGATTGTCAAAAAAGAATGAAAATGGTAGCTTTGGCAATTGATCTACAAATTTCAATAACGGTACAGTAGATTTTCCAAAGCATTTATCGTATTTGTCATTTGAATCGACAAGATTCCTTCCTTGATATACTTCAAAATTGATCAGATAGCCTTGAGGTGTATTGAGGCACCATACTTTATAACCAAACCTAATTGGTTTGCCTCTGATGAATTGTTTCATTGAATTAGAGCCGAAATAACGAATCATGGCTTCGTCATAGCCAAGGTTTTGCTCAGGAACGAAATGTTTCTAAAAATTGTTTCTAAGACTGTCAATCAAAGGGCGAATTTTGTACAACTTGTCGTCGCGATTGATTTTGCTGTTATCCGCAAAGTGGATGTGACTCATGAGGCTCTCGAATCTATTTCTTCGCATGCTCCTGTAGATCAGCTGGTTTCTTAGATCAGAAGCATCTTGCCAATAATTCCTTCTACACGGAACGTAATTGCATCCAGAAACCATGAGTATTCCAAAAAACACCTTCAGTTCTGGAACAGCATATTGGCATTCAACGTTCTTGTCAATTGCAACATAACGGTTGGTTTCAATAAGTATATCTTCAATAAGGGCGTCGTCAAAAAATAATTCAAACAGTTCCGAGGGTGAAAAGTCAGCGTAACGCGAGTAATTACCTGCCGGAAAAATAGGGTTTCTTGGATCGACATCTTTCTTGTTTGTCCATTTTAATGATTTGCTGGATTCTAGTAATTCTTCAGTATCAAAATCTACTTCTAGATGTAAGTCTTCATCATCATTTGCAGTTGTTATTTCAGCTGGCGCACGCAGTTGATTTCCACTTAAATGATTAACATCAAGATCTTCATCTGTAAGAACATTTGCTTCAGGAGGCTCAATGTAAACTTCAACTACTTCACGATCATCTTCATTCTCTATCATGCCAACGACTTCATCCAACGAATACTTTCTGGAATACAAAAATACGAAAATACCTTCAAACTAAATAAAAGTAAACACTGAGTGATCGTAATACTTTAAAAAAAGCTGCATAGTATCGGTGATGTAGTAGTGCAGTGGTTACAGTACTCGACTACCGCTTTAGTCAGAGCAGGGTTTGAATCCCAGTGAAAGAGCATTTTTTCTATCATTTTCATCATTTCGGGAAATAAAGCACTGTTGATTATGCATTTGTAGCGTTTTTAAGACATTAAAATCTATCTTTTTTCTATTTGACACTAGTAATGCCTAGCGTGACCATGTGGTCACGGCGATTTGAAATTCATAATTTCTCTCTAGATAAGAATCGGAAGTGTTTGTTGATGCATCATATATAATTCACAGAATATCAAGATACAAGTTACACAGAAAAAAATCTTGAGAAACATTGTTGATACTCGTACGTGAAATGTAAAATAATGTAAGTTACCTTTTTTGAGACAGTTTTGCAGACGCCATTTTCAAAGTTCAATTGATGACATAGATAATTGAAACTTTCAAATTTTTGCTGAAGTAAAATGACATGAATAGTGAGTCACGAATTCCACAGTGTGAATTCCCCTCAACCAATAGAGGCTTCGCAATGAATGACGAATAAAGGCTTCGTTATCAACGACTGTTTGTTAGCAACTTCTGAAATGTAAGATTCTTTCAATGCACCACGCTCACTCAGTTCAATCCAGTGGAGCGATTCCACAGCGATTTTTATGAGTACTTGAAATTTTCAAGTGCGTAATCAACACTTGAAAAACTTTGATAAAAGTATATTACTACGTATACATGCCAAAACATTTTGTCAAAGTTGAATGCCGGTTTGTCAAAGTTGAATGCCGGTTTGTCAAAGTTGAATGCCGGTTTGTCAAAGTTGAATGCCGGTTTGTCAAAGTTGAATGCCGGTTTGTCAAAGTTGATTGCCGGTTTGTCAAAGTTGAATGCCGGTTTGTCAAAGTTGAATGCCGGTTTGTCAAAGTTGATTGCCGGTTTGTCAAAGTTGAATGCCGGTTTTTCAAAGTCGATTGCCGGTTTGTCAAAGTTGAATGCCGGTTTTTCAAAGTTGAATGCCGGTTTGTCAAAGTTGAATGCCGGTTTGTCAAAGTTGAATGCCGGTTTGTCAAAGTTGAATGCCGGTTTTTCAAAGTTGAATGCCGGTTTGTCAAAGTTGATTGCCGGTTTGTCAAAGTTGATTGCCGGTTTGTCAAAGTTGAATGCCGGTTTTTCAAAGTTGAATGCCGGTTTGTCAAAGTTGAATGCCGGTTTTTCAAAGTTGAATGCCGGTTTGTCAAAGTTGAATGCCGGTTTGTCAAAGTTGAATGCCGGTTTTTCAAAGTTGAATGCCGGTTTGTCAAAGTTGATTGCCGGTTTGTCAAAGTTGAATGCCGGTTTGTCAAAGTTGAATGCCGGTTTTTCAAAGTTGAATGCCGGTTTGTCAAAGTTGATTGCCGGTTTGTCAAAGTTGAATGCCGGTTTGTCAAAGTTGATTGCCGGTTTGTCAAAGTTGAATGCCGGTTTGTCAAAGTTGAATGCCGGTTTGTCAAAGTTGAATGCCGGTTTGTCAAAGTTGAATGCCGGTTTGTCAAAGTTGAATGCCGGTTTGTCAAAGTTGAATGCCGGTTTGTCAAAGTTGATTGCCGGTTTGTCAAAGTTGAATGCCGGTTTGTCAAAGTTGAATGCCGGTTTGTCAAAGTTGAATGCCGGTTTTTCAAAGTTGAATGCCGGTTTTTCAAAGTTGAATGCCGAATGGTGTAGTTGCTTATAAAATGCAAAAGACTAGTTAAGTGAATTTGTGGTATGTTCGCTTCCAGAGCCCATTTCCACAGAGCCTCATGAAAAGGCGTGCCATCTACACCTACGTGTTGAATAGGCGAGAAAAGTTGAGTTAAATCATCCGGTAAATCAATTTCAGAAATTTCTATGTCTATATCATCATGTATGTGGTCTTCTGATGGATAATCATCACTGCGAAAAGTCTGGCTCCCGCCATCTTCAAGAACTGATTGAAGTTCTGCTGCACTGTTACTATGGTGCAATGTTACATTAGGCTGGAAGGATGTTTGTCCCCAATCATTCCAAAATTTGTCGATTTTCCTCTTAAAATTTCGCTTTTCGTTTTTGTTCATTTTGTACCTGAAATGGCAATGTATGGAATTTTTAGTTGTGTAGCTTAGTCGTCTTTCAAATAGGCAAATTTTATAACATGAAGATTGAATCGAGTTTTGTGGTAGTGGCTTCGTGCAGTAGTTGCTGGTATCACGCACCGACGGCATTTCATTTATTAGTGGATCAGAATTGGTATACCCCTGAAAACATTGTCGCAATATCTGCATATTTTTGTGGCAATCGATCTATGTGCCATCCATCAATTTCGATTATTGTGACAGTTCAGCAATTCGTCCACGACCTATCTTTTCTTGACAATACTATGTCGGTTCTTGACAACTCCAGGTTCTTCTGTACATGTACAGTAGGCTACATACATTTATATTCAACTATGAATAATTTGAATTAACAAAGTAGACCTGATGAGTAAGAAAACGTTAAATCGAAATCGTAAGTAGGGCCTATGAATTTTAATAGAAGTATCTCTCAAAAATTTGCTGGATCATGTTCAAAAGAGCTAAGACTCGAAAACATGAAGCAAGAGCGGATAGGGATGGGATCACCGTTTAAATTTTTATAACCGGCTGAGCGATCGTATTGTGTAGATTTTATGTCGAAATTGTTAGCACCTTCTTAACTAATCTTATTACCCTTTGGTTCGATAAAATAAACTAAATAAGATAATATTAATAATAAATTCAATATCATCTGCCCAAAATATCACAGGCCCAGGCCTGGTAAAGCCCGTGGGATATACCCGGCCTACTTGCAAGTCTAATTATTCGATTTGTTTGAAAGTTCATCATTGAAAGTCAGCTCATCGTGGAATCACACTTCAA
This sequence comes from Prostheceraeus crozeri, assembly GCA_907163375.1. Classification (NCBI taxonomy): domain Eukaryota; kingdom Metazoa; phylum Platyhelminthes; order Polycladida; family Euryleptidae; genus Prostheceraeus; species Prostheceraeus crozeri. The sequence goes on from CAJQUW010004042.1 coordinate 140,816, forward strand.
AGAAAATGAAAACTTTTTACTTATTGAAATAAATTTGAAGGCAAGCTGCCAACAGGGTGCTAGAAAATTTGATAACTTGAAACAAAATTGATAGGGTGGTATCATTTGCCGATTTATCACAGAATGCGATCCAGAGATGATGAAAATTCAATCTGGGAACTTCGAAACTAATCATCCTAGACAGCGGATTTTAGGCAAAAACATGGGCACTCCTGTACTTTACTGGTCCCTATATGGGAATGCGAGAAACGACCTGTACTTTACTGGTCCCTATATGGGAATGCGAGACACGACCTGTACTTTACTGGTCCCTATATGGGAATGCGAGAAACGACCTGTACTTTACTGGTCCCTATATGGGAATGTGAGAAACGACCTGTACTTTACTGGTCCCTATATGGGAATGTGAGAAACGACCTGTACTTTACTGGTCCCTATATGGGAATGCGAGAAACGACCTGTACTTTACTGGTCCCTATATGGGAATGCGAGAAACGACCTGTACTTTACTGGTCCCTATATGGGAATGCGAGACACGACCTGTACTTTACTGGTCCCTATATGGGAATGTGAGAAACGACCTGTACTTTACTGGTCCCTATATGGGAATGCGAGAAACGACCTGTACTTTACTGGTCCCTATATGGGAATGCGAGAAACGACCTGTACTTTACTGGTCCCTAAATATCCCCTCCTTTACTTTGCTGGTCCCAAATTTATCACGACCGCAGACGTGTTGCCATGTGTCAAATCGTGCGAATGAACTATGGCTGGCGATCATCCCACGCAGATGCTTTTAGCAATATTCTTGGACATGTTGCTGAATGGCATATAATTTCTTAATATTTTTATAGCAAAAAATGCTTTTAAATTGGATAAATATTTGTTTTTAATTTGGGAATAGTAAAGTACAGGAGGTGATATTTGGGGACCAGTAAAGTACAGAAGGGGGTATTTTGGGACCAGGAAAGTACAGGAGTGCTAAAATATGTTCTGAGCAAACTAGGTACGTACGTGTACAAGGGGACATATCAATCAATCAATCCTTTTACGTCCGTTTTCCAGACTCGCTGGGTTGGACGGGGTTTCTTCTGATGGCTCTTTTCCACAACTCACGATCTAAAGCGTCTTCCTCCTTCAAACGAAATTTTCGCATGTCTTCTCGGACTGTGTGTCTCCACGTTTTCTTCGGCCTGCCTGATGGTCTCTTTCCTTCCACCTCCATCTCGTCCACCCTTCTCAGCCAACTGCTCTCTTCCCTCCTCCTCACATGGCCAAACCAGCGCAGCCTCTGCCCGCTGATGACTGCCAAGATGTTCTCAATCCCCATTGATTTTCTTAGTTCATCATTTGATCTCCTGTCTGTCAGCTTCACCCTGCACATCCATCTCACCATCCTCATCTCTGCTCTCTCCAACAACTGCTCGTGGTCTGACCGCATTGCCCACGTCTCACACCCGTAGGTAATGCATTGCCTCACACACGCAGCATACACCTTGCCCTTTGATGTTAGGAAAACAGACAGCTCCTTGAACTTCTTCCATCCGCCACGGATTCTCGTCGTCACCGCCAAGTCAAGACCTCCTCTTGACTCGAGCATGTCTCCAAGATAGCAGAAGTTCTCGACTTTCTCAACTGAGTCACCATCCATATCCAGTGAAGTGGTCTTGGGTTGTTGGCTTCGGTCTTGCCTCGCGTTTTCACACCTACTACACGAGTAGTTTTGCGGCGCATTTGCTATCCGTCCTCTGATGTGCGTGCACTTCCAGTGTATCCATTTGCAGCATGAGCAACACCTGATTGCATTGGCACCAACGCCTTTACCACAAATACCACACGGCCACTTGACGGAATAAGACACCTTCAAGTCGTCCCTGTCGTCGGTCACCATGACTTTAGTTTTCGCAGCATTGATGGCCAATCCCTTCGCTTCTAGGCTCGCTTTCCACCGAAGCAACTTTCCCTTGAGCTCAGAAACAGACTCTGCCATGAGAACGAGTGAATATAATGAACATAATGAAGTGATTATCAGGTAATTATGAAGCAAGCGAAACTCCTCCTATTATCATTTTGACGAATAGTATTTCTGCGCTTAGTAGGACTAGTACTCAACTTTTATAATTATAGTTTTCGGTTGCTAGATTTACTTTACACTATTTCCGCTATCGTCTTATTTGAAATACAGGTAGTTCAAACGATGGCAAACAATATTTGCCTAGTTTGAAATGTAAATGGAGGTGTGAACGTTTGCTCGTTAGAAAAATCAACTCATTTTAGAGTGAAAGTTAACATCGGAAAGTTTTTCAAACACGTGTAACTTTGTTTCTAAGTCACATTTTAGACCGTAAATTCATAGGTCATTATACATGGTATGAACCATCCAAATTTCAGATTTGAAGGCGTTCAGTTGAGAAAGGTGGACTGCAGGTATATTTTCTGTGTTTAGGGAAAAGCGGAAATATTCTTCGTATTTTGGTAAGATTAGTTGAATTATTCTTGTTGACAAGCATTTTTAATGGTGCACTTCATGCATAGCAGCATATTTCCTTATTCACTTAATCTGATGTGCATGGAATTGAATTTGACGAATTAGAGTTATTGACATCGATACTTTGGTTTCTTATTGAATTATTGTTTGTATAATTTCTTAGTGAGAGTGCTGAATTTCATTCCTTTGAATGGCCAAAGCTGTTATTCCTCCTAGGAGAGTATAGTCCGGCAGCCAGAACGAGTTTCTGCAGGGAACGAGGCCGAAAGTGAGACTTTCATAGAATGATGTACTCGTACACCCTATGATTACTTGGAATCGGCACGTCTGCAGAGTTCTAGTTAGTTCCTCTTCTTGTCAGACAGGATCAAAAACACATGTAAATCCAATGGGACGCAGATTGCAGTTTTTGACTAAAATGAAATTTTGCATGTTTTCTCTTATTAAACTATACTAAGTAAGCCCAGAGTGATAATTTTTGGCATGGAATGTCTTCAGGTCATTTCCTTTCATGTTCATGCACCCCTGTCTATAAAGGTATTCACATTTGCATTTGGCGAGCCTCTTAATGTCGCCAAACACAAACATTTTGAGCAACTTTATCTACATTCAACCACATTCTCACATACATTGCCGATTAGATGCATGATAAAAGCACATGCACATCATAGGAAATGACCTGAAGACATTCGATGCCAAAAATTATCACTCTGAGCTTAGTATTTTTCATCTAATCAGAGAAAACATATAAAATTTCATTTTAGCCAACAACTGCAATCTGCGTCCCATTGGATTTAAATGTGTTTTTCTTTGATCCTGTCTGACAAGAAGAGGAACTCACTAGAACTCGGCAGACGCGCGAATTCGCAGTAGTCATAGGGTGCACATCATTCTGTGAAAGTCTCATTGTCGGCCTCGTTCCCTGCACAAACTCGTGCTGGCTGCCGGACTATGAGGTGCACATCATTCTGTGAAAGTCTCATTGTCGGCCTCGTTCCCTGCACAAACTCGTGCTGGCTGCCGGACTAGTACTTTTAAGTAAGAGTTCTTCATGTAATTGGAAAGCCCTATCATAATCAAGCCAAATGCTTGAAATAATTTCATGTGGTACCCGAGAACAAAAAATAACTGGACCTGTCGAAGCTCACCTGAACCCATCGATTGCAATGCGGAAAGTGAAAGTCATCCGACGCACCGAGGACTCATTTCTTCAATATGAACCAATCCACACACACCTATTCATACTGCAGTGTGTGATCAGCCAGATGGAATTCGAATAGTCGAAGAGGACAACTGAGTCAGTATGATCATTGGAAGCGGTCTATGCGCAGCTGCATCATCAGACACTATCGGTCGGTGATAATAAGCAAAGCAAAGCCATTGATGAAAAACACGGCGTTTGTTTTTTGCCGCGAATACGCGACGATGACTCTTCGGTTGAGCTTTGCATGAAGGAAAGTCTCTTGCTATGCCACACCTCTGTTGATAATGACAACACCGTCGAGGATTTTGCTTCGTCGGCCATCAACTATAGTTAGACGATTGTGAAGTCTCTCACAGCGTAAATATATCAAGATGAATTAGCTCAACTTATAGTCACAAATGAATTAAATTGTTCAGAGCTAGGACTTACGATCTTCGGCTCTTATACTGGTTCAAAGCTATTTCCACCAGGTTTTAAAATTGATACCGCTCCTCGTCACTAAAATGACTCCATCAGTCAGTCTGAAACTGAATAGATCAGTCATAAGACTACCCTACCAGCAAGGATATCGGCACATTTAGCCGTCGTTTGTAGACGCATTTCGGTATCCATGCGGCAATTAGCATGTAACAGGCACAGGTCGAAGGATACCGCTGCAGAAGCACTATTTCAAAATATACTTTCATGCGTTACCTTCGTATAATCAGTCAAAATATACGGGGTTTATCAAAATAAAGGCATGACTACTTTATTATATCACAATATAATACAAATAGTCCGGCAGCCAGAGCGAGTTTCTGCAGGGAACGAGGCCGACAATGAGACTTTCGCAGAATGATGTACACCTCATAGTCCGGCAGCCTACACGAGTTTGTGCAGGGAACGAGGCCGAAAATGACACTTTCACAGAATGATGTACACCCTATGCCTACTACGAATTCGCGCGTCTGCCGAGTTCTAGTGAGTTCCTCTACTTGTCAGACACGATCAAAGAAAAACACATGTTAATCCAATGGCAGGCAGATTGCAGTTTTTGGTCAAAATGAAATTTTCTATGTTTTTGCTTATTACGGTAAAAATACGCAATCGAGAGCCTTAATTTTTGACATGGAATGTCTTCAGGTCATATCTTATCAGGTTCATGAACATTTATCTATGAAAGTACATGCATTCAGATTTGGCAAGCCTCCTACTGTCGGCAAGCATCAATATGTTGGCCCACTTTATCTACATCGAACCACATTATCGCATACATCACCGATCAGAAGCATGATAATATCCGTTACACATGACAGGAAATGACCTGAAGACATTCCATGTCAAAAACTATGGCTCTAGACCTAGTACGTTTTAATTGATAAGAGAAAACACAGAAAGTTTCAATTTTGACAAAAACTGCAGTCTGCCTCCCATTGGATTAACATGTGTTTTTCTTTGATCGTGTCTGATAAGTAGAGGAACTCACTAGAACTCGGCAGACGCGCGAATTCATAGTAGGTATAGGGTGTACATCATTCTGTGAAAGTCTCATTTTCGGCCTCGTTCCCTGCAGAAACTCGTTCTAGCTGCCGGACTAAAACTAGTCCACCGTGAAAAGATGTGTGATCCCTGTCAATTGATAAATTTTTTCCTTCCATGAAACATAGGTATCGTACCAGTGTATCTTCTACGCAAAGCAAAATTTTACTAAAGCTTGTCACCATTTTCCGTTATTGATAAGGAACATCATTGCCATAGACTAACGTAATTTTATTGCAATGTTATTCATCGGTTACAATTTTTGCCGAAAACTAATGGTTAGTTTTTGGAAACTAACGCTACGTAGGACCAGGGGATTTTTCACTCAACACATCATTTAAATGATAGAACAGTAGTGATATTTTATCAGTGCTGCTAGCCACCATTTAAATTCAATTCAAATTTTCTTTTTGAGAACATCATGTTTGTCGTTTGCTACGTTTCTGTCATTGAAATGAGTGAAGAAGGGAAGAAGGTTCTAAACGCAATATATCCTGTCGACTTGACATTTCAAAAAATGGTGTACAAAAGACAATTGCGATGTATAAAAGTATGGTATATGTAGTTTTGTTCGACAAAATTTCGATGGTTTTGTTCGATAGTAAAAAATAATTTAAATGTTATAAATAATGATGTTATGAAATTAGAAGTTTTGATAATATGAAAAAATGTCGAAAAAACCACTGTCGAACAAAACTACCGCCGAACAAATGCCTAAAATCCATGATATCCTATTGCCGAACAAAACTACCTCATTCAATAAAATCCTTACCAAGATCCAGAAGAAGAAAATACATAACATTCGCAACGGACAAACTCATCCGGAACGGTCATCAACAGGTTGAGAATTAACTTACCTTAAAATGGAATTATTGAAAATTGATTCTTGCTCAGTCCGTGAATCCAGTGATTTATTCGATTTTCTCCATGATGATGGCATCCTTTTCAAAGCATCGACTAATTTCCTATTGATTTCGGGTGCTATTTTTGTTTCGCAGCATTTCTGCTGCTTAGCGACCGCAGTGGTTAACACAGTGGCAATGCCCGTATCTGATGCCTTTCGCTTGCCCCGCTTACCATCACGGCTGTACTTCATCCAAACTTCGGGTGCTGCTAGTTTTAACAGCGTATGATATAACGTCGATGTCAGAGTAACACGGTGTATTTGCGACAAGTTGATGGCTATCTGTTCCGTTTGACCACTGCTAAGCAACTCTTCCAGTTCTTCCAGAGAAGAAGACTGAGGAAAACGAAATTGCCCCGCAGAATCCTTGCATTTCGTGGTATCAGCATTATCATTAGGAATGGAGTTCTTCAGCTCTCGTAATGCGCATTCTATACTGCCCGTCAAAAGTCTTTGCACCCCTCAGAAAAATAGCGTTTTCAATGTTTTCATACTTTATTACGTGTATATAATAGCTTTCAGAGGTAGAAGTCGTGAATGTGGACAGATTTGTCCAACTTTAGTTACTGCAATATGTGTGGATCGCCTATAATTTCTTCCAAAAAATGTAATAAGAGAATAAAAAACTGCGAAATGCTACCAATTTCCATTTTAATAGAAATGAAACATAACATATAAGCATACTGATACTGAACATATTTACAATTATATACATTTTATACAACAAACTCTGTATAATGTCATCAGTACCTAGTGGCACCGCCTTGAGCTGCGATCACACTGTCGCAGCGTGAACGCATCGAACGAATGATACGACGAATGGAGTTCTGAGGAATACTGCACCATTCATCTTTCAGAGCAGATTTCAGATCAGCAATATTTCGAATTTGTCGCTTTGAGATTCGCCTACCAAGCTCGTCCCACACATGTTCAATAGGATTGAGGTCGGGACTGCGACTCGGCCACTCCATGTGAGTGTAGTCATGATTCTCGAGGTGGAGTGTCTCAAGAAGACGGCAGCGATGGGGTCGAGCATTATCGTCCTGTAGAAGGAACCCTGGACCTATAACACTGAGTCCAAAAGGAATACCAACGGTGGTCAAAATCTCACGGTACTTTTCACCGTTCACAGAACCGTTTGGCATCACAAGATCAGATTTGCCGTTCCAGGCGATAGCTGCCCAGACCATTACTGAACCACCACCAAAACCTCGCCGCTCTTGGGTCTGTACTGCAGCGAAGTTTGCGTACCGAGTATTTCTCTTTCTCCAAACCCTCAAGCGACCATCAGTACGACGGAGACAGAAAACACTTTCATCAGTGAAAATTACTTGACGCCATTCTTGAAGTGCCGACCATGAGCGATGCTGTCGTGCCCATTGCAAACGTGCAAGCTTATGACTATCGCTAAGTGGAAGAAATCTGAAAGGACGAAAGCTGTGAAGACAAGCATCATGTAGGCGTCTACTTATTGATGACTGGGACACTCGAACATTCCTCTCACGAAGTCTCTGTAATTCTGGAATGCTTACAAACGGATTTGCTTCAGCTGTGGAAGTAATGAAAGAACAGGAGTCTTCAGCAAGAACTGAAGGTCTGCCGGATCTGTTTGTGTCTTCCACTGAATGTGTCTCCCTATACCGTTTAATTTGATACCTAACGGTTGATTTTGGAACATTCAAATGACTGGCGATTCGATTGTAAGACCACTTAGCATCAATACTGAATGTGACAATACGCCACCGCTTTTCTTCGCTCAATTCACGCGTCGCCATGATTGCTGACTACGTTTGTTGACGCTTGTCCGCACTTTTATTCTTACGACCGCTTGTCACTGAATGGTGTTCACAGCTAATTAACTCCGTGTCATGACCCAAATTGTTTTTATCTAAGTGAAGCATTATAAGACATTAAATTAAACTGGAGACATTCGCTAAGAATAAACTGCCACTTCATTAGCTTGAAACTTCAAATATCTTAGGGGTGCAAAGACTTTTGACAGACAGTATAGTCCTATCTGTTTCTCCATGATGAGACTTAGCAAAGAATTTACTCTGTTTAAATTCGCTTCCTCCACTTGATCTGGGGACTTCGTTTGCTAGAAAATCTGCTTCGTGTGAATTTCCACTGGGTGTAGGTGGTACTGGAGGACGGGGAGGTTTCAATTGCGACGATTGGTTTTGTGAGAGACTGATGGTTTCAGTTTGAAGACCGACAGGTTCATCAGTTCCACGAGCGACTTCAAGATTTTTAATTGAATTACAAGATGCATGAGACAACGGTAATGAATCCTCACTGCTAGTGGCGATGTTTGCCTCAAATCTTGTTCTTCCTTTCAAAAGAACACGTGTTTTACAAGTAGTCACCATAGAAATTGCCGACTTTTTCTTGTTCCATTGTATGTCGCGTAATGTTCTTATCGTAGATGATGTGTCTTCATCGTCATTTGGAACAACTTGCAAAAGTACGACATCAAATGACTTTCCATTGTAAATACAATCCAATCCAACGACGGTGTCGATAGGCAGTTTCATCCAATCTTCCAGGTTGAAAGAGGAGTATGGAGGATTAAATTTGCAGTATTAAAAGTAAAAAGTGTGTCATATAGACTAGGGTGTCAAGTCACTTCAACCCCATAAGTTTCAGTCATCTTAATTGACCCCATGAAATGGGGTTAACAAATCTACGCTTCTGCATATAGTGCGTTGGTTACAGAAATAGATAAATTGATGTGCTCTGTTCAATTTCCTGCCTATAAGCTGGCTGTTACAAGCTCCATCTGTCTGTTTCATCGATTTTAACATCTATCAAAGATTTCAAATTGTGCGTGTTATGGGTTATTTTTCCTGATGGATATTTCGGCTGTAATTTGCATTCATTAGTTAAAGTAAGGCTCGTAGGGGTCTATTCTGCCTATCTGAAGTGGATTCACTCAGTGATAATCAATTTATGGGGTAATAATTAATTTGTGGGGTCGAAATGTCAGGGGGTCGAAGTGACTAGTAACCTAGACTAGCACGAATGATATTTATAATATGTTATCATATGATATTGTACATGCATAGCACAATTTGGAAATGAATAGAAGAGGTCAATGAATAGAAAATTGCATATGGTAAGTAGTGATTACATGGAAGAAGGACAATCTTTTAAGACTGCGTCAGGATGTCCAGCGAGTTCATAAAAAATTTGGACTTTTTATGACCTTTTTGATGACTTTTGTATGACAATTGTTCCTACATTCCAATGAGAATTATCCAGTTAATTACGGCATGGGTACTATATCTATTAGTCTCATAACTGTTAGTCAACCTTCTTTGTGTTGGTATATTTTCCGCGAGAGTAACCTCACGAACTTCATCAAGTAGTCATGCATACGTTGGTCATAAGAGTCAACATTGAATTTTATTCCTAGCATTGGTGGAAAATTCTCATTCTTGATTGGTTATCTACCGAGTAGTGGAGAGCCTCAAATATGGACTTTTTCTTTATTCGTCAGAAGCCATCAATGATGAAAAAAATAAGAAAAATGTCCACAGACTTGAACAATTTAAGCACTGGATTCCTTGGCAGCAGTAGACGCGTCTCGTCCTGCAAGGACTCATCAGTACGGCTCGGAAAGGCCCTAACTAGCTTATAACATCTAGAATGGCTGAACACGCTGATGGACTGCACAACAGGCTCCTCTGCGTTTATTTATCCTGACTTTGCCGTGCGGCTGCCTTGCAGGAGGAAACGCGTCTACGGCTGCCAAGGAATTCAGTGTTTAAATTGTTCAAGTCTGTGGACATTTTTCTTATCTCTGCAATCTTTATGATCATCGATGATGGATGAAGACAGGAACAATTAAGAGTGTTGAAGCGGACTTCCCTCCTTCTGGTTGCGGATAATCACAACGAAAAAATTGCGACCTTTTGTAAGACGATTGTCAATGTCAACCAGACTGGATTTTGCGCCAGGCTTGTTTCAAAAAAACATTTTCTGCAAATCCAAAATCAACATCTTTTGGTTGTGCTTCAGTATTTTCTGCTATCGTGTGTAAATCGGGCTGGTTGTTCTTCAATTCATCTGGTTTCACTACACACGTAACATGGTTCTGCAACATGGATTGCGTAGCGTTCCATCACAAATCACATGCAAATTTCATGACAAAAAAAGAAATTTTATGACTTTCGTTATACTTAACATCATGCACGTACACAAACCTTGTTACAATGCTTATCTAATTCGTTGTACATGAAGGTACACATTCCATAGGGAAACATGAAAGCCAAATACTAGTCTATCAATCTATCATATAAGAATTCAGATGGCTACAAATTTGTCTTTGGTTTGTAAGTGTGAATCAATGGGCAGAAGCAGTTTTTGTAACGAAGGAGATTACACTTCACGGAATCAAGCCTGAGGCACTTGAAAGAAATCTAAAAAGGGCGCGATCCTTTAAAGATATCTAAAATACCTGAATCGAGAGGATCACTAAAGACACTCACACGATTTCGTAACCACTGTCCAACTAAATATATGACATCTTCTTTCACGCCAATATACTTTACTTTCAAGATGAACCCATCGAGAGATAGAACGTATCTATTTGGACCGTATCCTTGAATTTGTGTATCTTTGTAATTTACTGACAAAAAGTAATCATCGAACATACGACTGTTAAAGCCATGAAGTATTTTATCGGGCAATGAAGATGCAGGTATGGGGCGTTTCAGGTTAATTCCATTCTCATTATCACGGACTAATCGTTGATTTCCTAGCGTTTGACCATGACGAAGAATCTGAGTGCGAACCTGTTCCAGTGGTCTATTCGCCGTGTCAACACTGTTAATCACATGTTTCAAGAAGCTTTCAAATTGAAAACAACTAAAATTGTCTGCTGCGCCCCTTATTCCACAATGTTCTACAAGATGTATAAGTGAATGAACAGTGAGTGTCCCCTTATCCCACAATCTTCTACAAGATGTATAAGTGAATGAACAGTGAGTGTCCCCTTATTCCACAATCTTCTACAAGATGTATAAGTGAATGAACAGTGAGTGTCCCCTTATTCCACAATCTTCTACAAGATGTATAAGTGAATGAACAGTGAGTGTCCCCTTATTCCACAATCTTCTACAAGATGTATAAGTGAATGAACAGTGAGTGTCCCCTTATCCCACAATCTTCTACAAGATGTATAAGTGAATGAACAGTGAGTGTCCCCTTATTCCACAATCTTCTACAAGATGTATAAGTGAATGAACAGTGAGTGTCCCCTTATTCCACAATCTTCTACAAGATGTATAAGTGAATGAACAGTGAGTGTCCCCTTATTCCACAATCTTCTACAAGATGTATAAGTGAATGAACAGTGAGTGTCCCCTTATTCCACAATCTTCTACAAGATGTATAAGTGAATGAACAGTGAGTGTCCCCTTATTCCACAATCTTCTACAAGATGTATAAGTGAATGAACAGTGAGTGTCCCCTTATTCCACAATCTTCTACAAGATGTATAAGTGAATGAACAGTGAGTGTCCCCTTATTCCACAATCTTCTACAAGATGTATAAGTGAATGAACAGTGAGTGTCCCCTTATTCCACAATCTTCTACAAGATGTATAAGTGAATGAACAGTGAGTGTCCCCTTATTCCACAATCTTCTACAAGATGTATAAGTGAATTAACAGTGAGTGTCCCCTTATTCCACAATGTTCTACAAGATGTATAAGTGAATGAACAGTGAGTGTCGTGAACGAGGGACCTATGTATTCGAGGCAATTTAACAAAAAGCGATGCGTCAACTGAAAACAATAATCGAGCATGATAGCCGCATACAGAAGACTTTTCATGTCGCAAGTGATTCAAAAGAACAGGGGTGTCTTCTTAGGTTTATTGGCTAAAAGAATTACTAAAAACTATATGTACAGGCCCTTAACGAAAACAATAATCGTTGAAGTCTGATTGGCTCCAAATGGGGTGACACAAAATCCTGAGAATGATTCCAAGCCATTGCAGAAGTCTACCGATTGTATGATTGATGGTCCAAAGTATAAACAAAAAAAATCGTTGCTCGGTAGCTTTCCACATACAGTAGATAGGTGATTAAGTCTTCGAGGACGCCTTTGGAAATCGTTGGTTATGCATTTTCGAGACTCATGAATCTCTGAATTCAAATTAGATAAACCACTTTGACTTTGTCTAAATTTGCTACCTTTCTGTCGAAGAAGTTCAAGCAGTTTGGAAACAATGCCTTCGCAAACGGAATGCACATAATCATTAGGGAATATATTTATAAGATCTAGGGGAAGGTAGGGCAGGATGGGACACTTTTCTTTGGATTTGTTGAAATCAACTTAAAATTGATAATCGACTCGTATTTTCTTACAATATACAATATAATGTTGATATTAATGGCGCAAGAGGTTATCGTTCATTCTTCAGTAATTATAGAAATACACTTTTATAAAAGTACCTACATTTCACACAATTCAAAAAGTGGAGGCACGATGGGACATCTAAAAAACTTATCCGTTATAGTTATTTTGAAGATTTATTTAGCCGATATTAATACTAAAACCAAAAAATGTGATAATTCAGTTATTCTGCTTATATTTCAATTACTACCGGTATATTTCCACCCAATTTTTGATAGACCGTGGTCACTAAAACGTGAGTGTGGCTAAATTTTTACACCTATAAATCAATTTTTGTATACATTTAAAAACAAAGTCTTCCAAATAGCATTGTGTAATTTATTTATCATTATTTCTTGTTGAGGCATAAGTCACACCTGCATTCTCCTGTATTGGATTGCCCAGCAGAACATGCCTCATGGCACCATTCCCGGTACTCATAACGCATTATCCAATCCTCCATTGGAGGATGCGTATATTTTTCGTCACAGAAAATGCAGTAATAATTGTCATTCACATGAATATTTTCTTTGTTCTCTTCATAAATGACTGTCTTCTTTTTCTGTTTCTGAGACTTTTTCGGAAGTTTTTGTTCCGGAGATGCCAACAGTTCTTGAGAAGCTGCCGAAACTTGTCTGAGACAGGAAGTCAAAATCATTGACTTTCCTGCACGTCTCTTACGCCCAGGTCGGTCAACTTCCCGGTAAAATATTCGTAGGGCCAACCACGAGACGTTGCCGGTGTGCCAACGGCATTTTGTCCCGGTGAATCGTGGTTGGGTGAACCGCTACGCGTGTCCGCTCAGCCGACGGTGCAGGGTTGGCACAGCCGATACTTGCCTACGGTCTACCAACCCGTTAGTTGGACTGTGCTCCCTTGATAGTTGGGTTGTCCGAACAAAATAAGGCCGCTCTGGACAAACTTCAGCGTCGAGCACACCGCTTGCTATGTGGCACTAGCGAGTGTGGATGTGGCAGATTCACGAACTTGGACGACAGACGTGAAAGGGCAGCATCCAAACTGTTAATTTCAATTTCGAAAGATCCCGATAACATGCTCCATGGACTATGACCACCTCTTTCAGGCCGATCAAACCGCTCTGTAGTCCCTTATTGCAAAACGAACCGAAGAAGAAACTCATTTTTTCCGAAATCGTGTATTATCTATAATAACATTTTTACAGATTGATTTTAGATTGCTTATCACAAATATTTTTATTTACGTATCAACGCGCACGTCACTGATGATGCATACGCAAAACGACTTTTTACTAAAAGAGCCCATAAATTTTTTAAACAGGAATGGTTTTCTTGTATATGACATGAATTGAATGATTTCTATTGTGTTCATGAATAAACGTCTTACTTCTACTTCTACCCATGTTTTCTCTTGCTTTTACTCTTTCATGAATTTTTTATTCAGTTTAGCTGGTCATAACTGATTGACCACTATCTGAATTACTTACCAACACCAAAAAAAGGAACTAAAAAGTCATAACTGAAAACGACCCATCTATTACACGAACAACTGTGAGCAATCGAATTTCGACATACGTGTGTGAAGTTAGCACCGCCACTCAGCACCACCATCTTGAAAATGGAATGTGCCACTCAAATAAACATAACAGATCGATGCATTTGGCGTGTGCCAGCATGTGCCACTCACTATTTTGAAAGAATTCCCCCTAGTTTAGGAAAAATCGCTGCTCGAAAGTTCGACATGGCGGTGATGTGAAGTTAGCACCGCCACTAATTTTTTTTCCAAAATACACAATCAAAACATACGAAACACGCACAACAGATAGAAGACCATGAAAAACATTGTGCCCGGAAGTTTCAGCACATAAATCCCCGTACTTGCTGAGAAATTAGTCCCCGAAACCACAAAATGGCGGTGATGTGAAGTTAGCACCGCCACTGAAGTCTTTTTTTAAAATACGCAAATAAAACACGCGAGACAAGTACAACTGAGAGATGACCATCAAAAACATTGTGCCAGCAAGTTTCTTCTCCTAACACGCCGTACTTGCGGAGAAATCAGTCCCCGAAATCACTATTTGGCGGTGATGTGAAGTTAGCACCGCCACCGAAGTCTTTTTTTAAAAATACGCAAATAAAACACGCGAGACAAGTACAACTTAGAGATGACCATCAAAAACATTGTGCCAGCAAGTTTCTTCTCCTAACACGCCGTACTTGCTGAGAAATTAGACCCCGAAAGCTCACTGCGCTGGCGGTGATGTGAAGTTAGCACCGCCACTAAATTTTTTTTCCAAAATACACAATCAAAACATACGAAACATGCACAACAGATAGAAGAAAAAAAGATAAGTTTCGAGCAGCGATTTTTCCTAAACTAGGGGGAATTCTTTCAAAATGATGGGTGGCACATGCTGTCACAATCCATCTAGATCGATTCTGACCGTTGGTTTGACTGGCACATGCATTTTTCAAGATGGCGGTGCTAACTTCACATCACCGCCAGCGCATTGAGCTTTCGGGGCTAATTTCTCCACAAGTACGGCGTTTTAGGAGAAGAAACTTGCTGGCACAATGTTTTTCATGGTCTTCTATCTGTTGTGCGTGTTTCGAATGTTTTGATTGTGTATTTTGGAAAAAAAATTTAGTGGCGGTGCTAACTTCACATCACCGCCATGTCGAACTTTCGAGCAGCGATTTTTCTAAACTAGAGGGAATTCTTTCAAAATAATGGGTGGCACATGCTGGCACACTCCATCTAGATCGATTCTGATGGTTGGTTTGACTGGCACATGCATTTTTCAAGATGGTGGTGCCAACTTCACATCACCTCCATTGATCTTTCGGGTTGATTTTCCACCGATTGTGGTTGGATTTTCGTGAAATAAACGAGTGGCACATGCTGGCACACTCCATCTAGATCGATTCTGACCGTTGGTTTGACTGGCACATGCATTTTTCAAGATGGCGGTGCCAACTTCACATCACCGCCAAATAGTGATTTCGGGGGCTAATTTCTCCGCAAGTACGGCGTGTTAGGAGAAGAAACTTGCTGGCACAATGTTTTTGATGGTCATCTCTCAGTTGTAGTTGTCTCGCGTGTTTTATTTGCGTATTTATAAAAAAGACTTCAGTGGCGGTGCTAACTTCACATCACCGCCATTTTGTGGTTTCGGGGACTAATTTCTCAGCAAGTACGGGGATTTAGGTGCTGAAACTTCCTGGCACAATGTTTTTCATGGTCTTCTATCTGTTGTGCATGTTTCGTATGTTTTGATTGTGTATTTTAGAAAAAAAATTAGTGGCGGTGCTAACTTCACATCACCGCCATGTCGAACTTTCGAGCAGCGATTTTTCCTAAACTAGGGGGAATTCGTTCAAAATAGTGAGTGGCACATGCTGGCACACATCAAATGCATCGATCTGTTATGTTTATTTGAGTGGCACATTCCATTTTCAAGATGGTGGTGCTGAGTGGCGGTGCTAACTTCACACACGGAATTTTGTAGTATATCGCCTAAGTAACTTTCGTTGTTGTGATGATAATTTCTTTGTCCTCAACTTTTTCACATGAGAAACAATTTCTCGAATGAATTCATCACTAGCATGTCGTATAGCATTATATCGCTGATTTCCTTTCATTCGTTGAAGAGCTCGAATGGCTGTAGAAAATTTTGAAGACTTTCGACTTTTACGTTTCGCCATTTTTCTCTTTACCATTGCTAAAACTTAGTTTTCCACATTTGCATATGTACTAACTTTTATGACAGAAGTGACACTCAAAATGAGCTATATTACAGTGGCTACATTGACAAAGTTGGATACAGTATCGTATGAAACAGCGATGGCAGAAAGTATGTTTACATCTCTTAAAGATGCGTTTTTCACTTCCATCCTTTCGCTTACATACATCGCACATATTTTCACTCTTACTAACAACTTCTAAAGCAAGTCTTTTTGACGACATGAACTTGCTAGCCTTTTCTAAATGATACACACATGTACAGAAGGAATATACTTCGAGAGTAAGCAGACACAACTCGAAAACCAATTGTGCTACGATCAAGTACCATTGCATCTTTAAGTTTCTTTTATAGAAAGTTGAATGTGAATATGTGAAATCGCTTCAATCACTAGACTGCTACCATGATGGTTAAATGCATCAAGACGTTGAGCAATTTTTCCCATATGTCTTTCAAAAAATTCTTCGTGATTATCTACAACTTCCATTGAATAAGAAGTAAAGTGGAAGAAACGATCTTCTACCTCTTCCTTCCCAAAATGACTGAAATGAATTTTCTCAACTAATCTCGCCATTACAATTCTATTAGAAAACGTATCCATTAACTTCAAAAATAGTGCGCTAGTATCACCAATAATTGATTTGATGTTGATCTCATCTTTCTGAAAAGTTATCACATAATCTTGAATAGTTCCCTTTAAGCTTTGCCTATGAAAACGTAATGTTCCACAATCATTTGAGAAAGACATTGCCGCCATCCTTCATCTATCCCACCCATTGCATGAAAATAACAAATCTTTTCATAAAGCATTTATTGAACGATTTTAACAAGCATGCATTACAAATGTTGGGTTTGAAACAGATAAAATAGATACAGTTGGTAGCTATCATACAAAGAGCAATGATGACCAAACATTACTTCAGCAGTGTTGAGGTATGGAGGAAAAAAGCATTGATTATCACTGGGTTACAAAAAAAAACTTTATGAAAATAGTCAGAAGTTTTTCAACTGATTTAGGACCATTTTCCTCCACTAACTCTGAATATGGCATCCATTTAACTCAATCAGGTCAAATTTTCATGCTAATTATACAGGGTGGCGCACGAGTGTATTAACCGTTAAGCAAAAGACGCTATTCTAAATTGGAAGGCCATAGAAATTTATTTTGATAATTATATCTACAAATGGGCAAACTTACATCTTCTAGTGCGTGTGTTCAAATTGCTCACCATTCATATCAATGCATTCTTGACAATGGGATGCAACACTTCTGCAAATTTTGGAACACAAGTCTCTGTTGAAGTTGGCAAAAGATTAAATTATGAATTGTCTAAGGTCGGCGATATTTTTGGATCCTCTTGAAAATACATCATCTTTAATAATTCCCCACACACTAAAATCCAGAGGCGTCAGATCTGGTGAACGTGGTGGGTATTCAATGGCTCCACGCCTACCCATCCATCTGTTGGGGAAGCACTGATCAAGGTTGCAGCGATCTCTGCTAGCTAAACTGGTCTGTGAGTTTAACTCACATGCGAAGCCTGGCTTGTAGAAGTGATTCCTGCAACAGATCGATAAAGACATGCAGCTGCCTCTGCATAGCATAGGCTGCTAACTTAGTAAGAAGAATCAATGCATGAGGCTAAGTGCTGGGTACTCTACTGTTAATACACTCGTGCGCCACCCTGTATTTTGAGAAATTAGATTTTCTGGCTTAATATATCACATTTTTGTGAAGTCGTCTGTTATTTCTAAGAACCCTTCTCACCCCAAAATGGCTAAGTAGAAAATATATTATAAAAGAATGAATTGAATTGGTATCAAAAAATCTAATTTCACATATTTGTATAAAAGTTATTGACAAAGGATAAGATAAATACATGTAGGCCTACTTGCACATGCAATCTGGGTAGAAAGTCGCAATTGTAAAAAAGTCAGGGCATGAATTTCCATATTTTGCAGTTCCTTGAATGCTCAGCTGCAGGGATGTCTCTCTTTAGATTCCAGCAGTAATCAGTCATCATAACTGCATCCCAGCGTCCCTGATACCTTGTCTCCATCACCTTTATGTCTTGATGGAATCTCTCCCCTTGTTCATCGCTCAGAGATCCCAGATTCTCAGGAAACCGATCCATGTGTGAGAAAATGTAATGCATTTTGATACTCATGTTGCATCCAAGGATTCTGAAAGCAGTTAACATATTTGAGACTAGCTCTGCATAGCTTCTGGCCTTTTTATTGCCAAGAAAGTTCTTCACTACCAGAACAAATGCTCTCCATGCCTGCAGCTCCACATCGTTCATTGAATTTTCAAACTCAGTATCTCTGATTAGCTGTCGGATTTGAGGACCATCAAAAATGCCAGCTTTCAATTTCTCTATGGTCAATCCCGGAAAAGCATGGCATCCTTGTCCAGAGCTTTGGTGAATTGCTTCATCAAGCCGAGTTTGATGTGCAGCGGAGGGAAGAGTATCCTGTCTCTGTTTACCAGGGGTCGTTGATAACGTTCGTTGCTCTACATGGCTCCAATTCTTCGCGGATTGGCCAGTTTTTTCTAGTGTAGTGATGAACAGTGTCTCTGCTATCCCACATGCACAGGAAGCATGGAGCCTGACTGCTGTCCCAACAAAAAATCCACCATTTTCAAGTCAACACAAATTAGCCACTGATGCTGATCATAACGTATTTTCTCCAGCACGCACTTCACTGCTTCATAGTTCTCTTTCAATGTAGCCGAGTGAGCAAGAGGTACAGAAGCAAACTGATTGCTATTGTGAAGAAGAACACATTTCAGAGATCGCTTGCTGCTGTCTATGAATAGTCTCCAATCTTTGGGTTCGTACCGTGGCATTCCAAGCTTGAACATTAGTTGAGCAATATCTGTGCAGTACACCAAGTCATTCTCTTTAAAGAAAAAAATGAAGGAACTCTTCATGTCTATTGCGATAGAAAGTGACACGAGCACTGTTGGATATAAGATTCTTTCCTTCAATCTGGACTTTGATAAACTGAGATCGCGAACTAGATCATTTAGCTCATTTTGGGAAAAAGGATGTGGAGCAGCATCGTCAAAATCCATTTGTTGCTCTTCTACATGTTCAGCAGCACTGGAGGAATCGTCGTCACTGATGTCAGGAAGTTCTCCAAAAATAGGTTCCGGCATTTCATCACAATGAGCTACAGGACGACGATTCAATATTAGGATGCTTCAGGCTGCTTCGGTTCTTTCTGTTGGTCCCAGTCACATCAATAGCACAGAAATAGCAGTCATTGGCATGGTTTCTCGGTTCCCTCCAAATCATAGGAATACCACATTTCAAGCAACTCTTCCTGCCTGTAGTCCACAGACGCAGGCACTTGGATGCATGACTTGCATGCCATGTGTGGAGCCCAAACTTTATCCTGGTCACCAAGTTTAGTTCCAAAAGATGATTGATAGGCACATTTTATGAAGCTTGTTACTTGATTCCTGTTAGATAAAGGGGTATATTAACCACAAATATAGCAGAAAACGTCATGCCTGTTTTTGCAAGATCTTCTGGTTGAAGTCATCCTTCAGCTGCAAAATGCAAATGTGTTATTCAAAATTCACTGACAACATTCATTAGATATGATGACAAGGCTAAAAATAGCATATGACTCTTCGATTGAAATAGAAATTGCTGTGAAAGCTTGCCTTCATTCGTTGAATTGATTGACAAAGTGCAGCAAAGAACTCGCACCTAGACTGGTTGAAAATCCTCTAACAGAGTGAATGAACAAACGTCCATCAGAGTGCAAAAATATCATAGAAATGTCATACGCGATGAATTCAACAAGGTATTTGAGCAGTGGAAACATTGATAGTTAACCCCTTCACTGCGGCATGGCTCGCAGAGCGAGCCATGAAAACTTTCTGTGTTGCGGCGATAATATTTCTTAAAATTCTGTTCTCTGCAGCAGTGTTGAGGGGCTGACGACAGAGGCGTTCTTATCTCCTTCGGTCCTAATCGCATATCGCCTCATCGGCGGCTGAGACACCGATAAGCCACGTCCAGGTTCCCTCTAATGAATTTACCTGTTTCCAGTTGTTTGTCGATTGTAATATCAAAGTAACAAATGAGTGATCAAAACGTTAGAATGCATGAATGAAGGATAAACGTGGTCGATGACAACAACATTATCGCCTTCGTCTCTAAAATATAATCAAGGAAGAAGTCGACTGCGAGGATGGCCGAAAATATATTATACCAATATGCACAGAAATGAAATGTACAGAGCGCTAAAAAATGTCGCCATACTGTAAAGTGAGAATATACCTGTAGGCAGTGTTGGATTTGAGCTTGATAGCAGTAGGGGGGAAGCTTTCGACCGGAAGTTTTTGGGTCAACGTTGCACAAAGCCGGAGAAAGTGGTAATCAAAAGGAAGAGGACATCTAATAACACTACTCTCATCCTCTCACTTCGAACGCCCGCGAATAATTTTGAAAGCAGTTGAACCATAAATGGAATAAGGAGGAGATAGGCCTATTTGATGCTTGAAAGGGACTCTCCAATGCATGCATTTGGTGCTACCCGCAGTTGGTTAAATAATGCTTCAAATAATGTGCGTGGATACCCTTGTGAATCATAAATTCATAGTAGGCTTGCATGTGAAGATCCACATAAATATTCCTCAGATGATCATTTTGTACTTTAATGCAATTAGACCTATAATGAATTCACAAAGATCGGACTCTTATCAATCAATATTCACGGAGTGAAAGGTAAGCAATGTTCCTAAACCTGATTTTATGGATTATGAAGAGTTTTATTACATTCATATGAATAAAATACTATGTGTGCGTCGTCATCAAGACCCTGAAAGAAACAAGATAGCATTCTGGATTCCACTCTTTTTATGATGGTTTCGTTGCCTTTAGTCATTTCATTAAGCATTTTCTGCTTCTCAAATTCATTTGTCATCTTTCTGAACGAAAAAAAATCAATTATTGATGATAAGACAATTAAGTTTATGAAGAATTCTGTGGAAATTAGGCCTACGCCTGTCAATGTTGCTTTTATTCACAAAACTAACAAATTGATGCTCAATCAATCTGGTTGGGACAATGTAAGGCCTATCTATCGGAAATATTCTTCCCTCTCAGGGAAGGAAGGTGCATCTTCAGTACCGGGGATTAGTGATGAAAATTTTCCGTGGAAAATTATGGAAAAAATTGGAAAATTTTAAAAGTTTTGATTTCTTTGATAGACCCTATCATTTGAGGGCTTCCACTGCCGAGGCAGATGCGTACTAATAAATTGGGTCTAAAACTCTTGATTTCATCATTATTTCGATTAAAGTATCGTAGCAATACGAGTTCCGTCCACGGATTTTTTAGCATTCCTTTGCCATCAGTTTAGCATTTTCAATTATCATACAGACTACGTTTGGGATAACGTGAATCTTGCTTTACAATAGGGGACCACTAAAAAGGACCACTAGCATAAAAAGCCCTCGACATAGAATCTTGAAATCACTTGCACTGGATTCCTAGCTTCTTAAAACATAGAAATCCGTTGAGAAATCACATGGGATAATTTTTTGCATACTTTGAAGTTTTTCATTTTTTTGTTTTTTTGCAAAAAAACAAAAATGGCGGCTAGCTCAAAAAGCCCTCGACATAGAATCTTGAAATCACGTGCACTGGATTCCTAGCTACATAAAGCATAGAAATCCGTTGAGAAAACACTTGGGATAATTTTTTGCATACTTTGAAGTTTTTCATTTTTTTGGTTTTTTGCAAAAAAACAAAAATGGCGGCTAGCTCAAAAAGCCCTCGATGCAGGATTTTGGAAATGCTTCCATTGGATTTTTCACAATTGAAAACATCGGAATCCGTTGAGAAAACACTTGGGATAATTTTTTTGTATTTCCACCTCATCGGGGACACCGTGTTTAATTCATTAAATAATTACTGAACATAAATATCTATCTGGGTTGAGCTTCAGGAGTTCATTATTTGGTTACTATATTTGTATAACCTCCTTCTATCACTCAGTAGGACATTATCAGCTTCAAATTATTTATGCATAATCCAAAAATTTGCATTGCGGCAATGGAGACAGTACATTATCACAGTGCAGTATGTTCCAATGGGATTTCAAAGCTTAAGCAGATAATGTCCGGAAAAATATCTATATACATAAGAGCCCTAGAGATATAATAGACATGAACCCTAGACATGTTTATAGCCCAGAACCATAGAAAGAGGTTATGCTAGATATTGTACAATATCTATCACTTAATACAACTACATCAATTTCAGTTGGGCCATAGAAAGAGGTTATGCTAGATATTGTACTCATATTGAAATCATTGACATAGAATGTCCTTGGCGCTACGCGCCTCGGACATTCTATGCCAATAATTCCAATATTCGTACAATATCTAACACATAAATATCTATCTGGGTTGAGCTTCAGGAGTTCATTATTTGGTTACTATATTTGTATGAATGCAAAAATTTTATTATGTCTCAGTAGCCTACTCCTAGTACATGTTTGTCGTATTTCCGAAACCACCAAAATCGTATAATAAATTGAACGTTATATCATATTGATTACAAATTTTGCAAGTACGTTTATACTCTAAATTTAATCATTCGCCTCATATTCTAAATTTAGTCAAGTAGGGCCTACATTCAAGTTGTGATAGAGCACGCGATGTTCTTGAGCTTCTGTGTATCTTCTGAATGGTTAACATGTCGTCATTCATATGATTAAATATTCCAATAAACCCCATAAAAGTAAAAATACAAAGTCAAAGGAAATTTATTTTGAGTGGTAATTACCAAAACATGGAGATGCAAAGTCCTTGTTTTCCTGGACAGGTATCGCAAAATACGGTAGTTTTTTTAATCCTACCAAGTGAGTAACACACACGGCATCTTTTAGTCGGATGAATGTTTTTTCCTCTTGGTTGAAACCATGGATAGCTAGATGTAAGCATCTGGATTGGAAGCAGAATTGACGCGTCTACATTGTGAGTGCTAAAGTGTAACTGCCAGTCAAGATAAATACACTTGCGCATTCGCTGTCATTTTGTACTTATTGACATTTCACGAGTTTATTTAGAGTATTGAAGGGGTAAAAAAAGAATAACACATGCAATTATCAACTTATTAATGTAGCAAAGTATACGAAACATTGATATCAGTACTTACAGTTTACAGTATTGTGCTGCTCAACTTTGCCTTCTTTCTTGGATTTGCTGACTGTTTTACGGTAGTCATTAACAGATTTTATGTAGTTATTTATGAGGCAATGAAAAAATCTGATGACGATGCCTTTCAGAAATTCATGACCTTTAGCACAAACCAGTTTAGTACAGTTTGTAGTTTAGTACAGTTCCAGACCTTTAGTACAGGTAGTATGAAATTCTTCAAGATAAGTGGCCACAATTGTCAACCAGACCTGGCAATGATCGCTGCTCGACAAATACAATCGCAGTAATCATTCTGAGGATTTCAATGAAAGGAATAGAGACCAACATTTTACACAAATATCGAAGGCAAAATCAGATGGATTTAGTAATCCTCCACGACTAATTACAGTCTTGAAAAGAGTAACACTGGAATCGGTGACAGGATCAACCTCTGTTGGCAGCATTTCTAAGTCAGAAACGGACAAAATATCACTGCAGGAATCACACTTTCGAAGACGTAATTCCGATTTCACAATCGCACCCGCTACATAATATACCGCGTTCAAATCGATGACGTCAGGTTTTTCTGCCAACTTCAAATCAAGATCTTCATAGATTTCTTAGAAAAGATTCTTTTCCTTCAATCTGGATGCCAATAGCTCGGCAGAGGACTTTGATAAACTGAGATCGCATAGAATTCATAGAAAAGCATCACACTGAACATCTGAGTAAGACGTTACATGAAGCAAATGGTCCATCTCACTGAAAGTTAGACCAGAAAATTGAGTAAGAGATAGAGCACGGATCTTTCTTTCACTGTCAAAAAGCTGACGTAATGAAATAAAGTAATTCGCACCTGACATCTGCCGATACCAGCCAAATCGCTTTTCGATAGGATCTGATTGTAGTTTCCCGAGCAAAATATAGAAGAGTATGCCTTGTTCTGTCAGTAAGTGATTACATAATGCAATCAGAGATTTACATGTCTGTCGCCACGCTAAAAAAGTCTGATCGGTGAGACCGCATCTAGTAGGCCCATTTTTCCAGTCATCAAGGAAGTCGATGAATTCTTTCAATACAGTCAATTTCCAGTCTGTGGACGATTTGATCGGATCCCTAGTTATGCCCCTCTTCTTCTTTCCTATAGAAGGCGTCTTGACGTTCACAATATCCCAGACGCGAAGAATTTTTTTGATGAAAATCGCCGTCGATTTCCAATCCTTTTTCAAATTATCGGAATAAAAGTTCATCGCGCAAACTGTCTTTTCATTGAATACTGACAAAGCCGGCTTTGTTGACAACTTATCCAAATTACTTGGATGCAAATGTCGGTTGGAAAGTTGTGGAGCAAGCTTCAAAGGACGATTTCTTTCCTCGTCATAAAGATCTTTCACATCATTGAATTTTGCGGTAAGAATTGTGTCCTCATGGGGAAATTTGAATTCCTGTCGTTTTACAAAGTTGTTGTACACATTTTTCACGTTATGGGTGGAATCAAATAAGAGAAAAATCGGTGATCCATTGCAGTATGGGTTAGGAACTGAATTGCCCCATTCACCACCAAAAAGCTGAAGAAATGACTTTCGGTTAGCTGAATGGTTGTCACAAACAGCAGCGACGACATTGAAACCAATATCCGAAACATGCCTTACAACATTCCAAAATCCATTTACGATGATATCTGAAGTGATATTTGTGATGGGATACATACAAACGACATCTTTGTAAGGACTTGCAAGGGATGTTATCATAAAGCACAGAACTGTTGAAACGGGACGTGAGTCTTCGGTAATACCGACCACTTTGTGTTGACTACGGGAATATTCTATGCGTTTGGCAACATAAATCTCATCAAACAACACTGCCACGTTTGCCTCCGATGGAGTCAATTTTTTGAAACGACAAAGGAGATAATTGTCATTGACTTTAGTCATATCAGAGTCAACATATCGTGTTAACTTGCCCAAAGTTTTTGAACTCGGCAACGTCAAAAAATTCTGATTACGAAGATTCTCGTATGCTGCATGACTCGTCGAGAAAATTGAGTAGCACGATATCAGAAGCGATGGAGAATATCTACGGCCATTCGGAGGGTCTTCTGCCAGTTGCATTTGTTCAATACAGAAGGACACTTTAGAATTTACACTCTCATTATCACTGTTATCCAAGTATATATTCATGACTTCTGCGGCAATAGCAAGCCAATCGATACTTCGATACTTCGATCTGCTTCATCAAACGATTTCAGAAGTGCTAATGCATTGAGGACACAAGAAAGGTATTTGACCTCGCCATGAAGAACATGCACAAACTGACTTTTAGGTAATTTCTTATCATAGATAAAACAATCCCAAGACATATCGATGAATGCCTTCATACACTGAACGATGCGCGGAATTTCGCCGTCTATTACGAATATGATGGATGATGCAGTCAGATGATTTGATGAAGTTGAAACCAGACGGTAATGTTGCACTACACAATTTTTCATATAAGCTTTCAATCGATGCAACAGAATCGGAATCAATAAAATCTTGAACAGTCTGTGAAAGGACAGCCTCCTCCCTCTGAAGACGAGCAGTAGAAGTAGCGACGATGGAACGCTGAGGAGTTTTCTTAGTTGACATGTAGAAAGGGCACCCTGAAAAAATTGTTGGGATAGAGCCAGGTAGGAGTTTTCGTCGTCGAGTTGTTAACGTTTTTGTTCTCCGATATTTATTCGAATCGACAGATTCTGTGGAAAAGCATTCGTCAGAAAAATGTTTCATACACAAGCTGGCGTTTGGGCCAGGATCAAACGTATTGCCTCTTACACGCACTAATCCACGCACGTCTTCTCTCAGGAGATTTCTCTCTTTTAGGAAATGTAAAAGATTGAGCTTTTTCGGCATTTGTTCTGTAACCTGACTTACAGCCGTAGGCAGCACATGTTCGTGGCATTGCGATGAGAATGAATGGAAATAAATGTGCATAGTCAACATTAAAGGCAGCGTCAAGTCTAACATTATTTCCTCATGGATCGATAGCTACCAGTCTTTATGTGTTATCCGTCTCGCTCTCATTTCGTGTAATGGATAATACGCTAGGATTTCGCATATTTTTACTTCTAAAATCTGAACCAAGCATCCAATCGCTTTAATTTTTAGGATTCAGAGGGTTCAGATAATGGGGATCATTTCATCTATTCATGCCATCGATCAAATATTAGAAACAGAAAAGTTAGCAGGCGTGTCAAATTTGGTTCAGCTATAAATTTCATCACTTTTTTACTGATGAACTAGATTTGACACGCCTGCTAACTTTTTTATTTTAAATATTTGATCGATGACATGAATAGATGAAATGATCCCCATCATCTAAACCCTCTGAATCTCAAAAATGAAAGCGATTCGATGCTTGGTTCAGATTTTAGAAGTAAAAATGTACAAAATGTGAGCGTAAAATGTCCAAGTGGTAACTGCAGCACTCACAATGTATAGAAGAGGAAATGAGAATTTCTCTGCTTCCAATCCAGATCCCCTTACATCTAGCTATCCATGTTGAAACTTAGATGGAAAATGCGAGTTTGAAGCATTTCGAGGTATAAGAGGTTGTCTCCCTACCCCTTTTCACATAGAAAGAGACGAACACATTACATTAAAAATTTTGAAAATTTTCCTTGCTCCGTAAATGGAATAAGCAATGTGGGCATTGAGGCGCATTCGTTGAATAAGATGTATACACACTTTATGGAACCAGCGGTATGATTTTCGAGTTGCGTCATAAGTATGCAAAATTTGATCAGCACGATCAACTCCTCCCATAAATTCATTATACTCCGACATGGTCAGTGTTGGCAACCCAATAAAACCCATGGGTTTTTTGGGGTTTTAATCCGTAAAAATTTGGTTTTTTTGAATTTTTTAAAAATTTTTACTTAATGACATTTGGATTTTCCCAATTTTAGTTGACTTTGATAGAACTATATATCTTATTTAACGGTTGGGTTACGTCGAGATTAAAATCAGTTGGTTTGCGTTTGGGGTGTCTCAGACACCCCATCAAGAAATTATTCAAAATTTCTTAGAAATTTGTTTCCCACAACTTGTAATTAGTTTCTAGCAACTCTCCCAAGAAAATATTACTGATAAAGCGCGAGATAAAACGAACGAATTTCCATTACACATCATCTACAGCTTTCACAACATAATTCTCTGGCCCTAGTTACTCTAAAATTACATTCAATAGGCCAATCTGATTTTTTCAGCAAAAATCATATGCACAATCAACAGACACGTTTGAAATTTTTCGAAAATTGGGGCTGTTTACGAGTATGTCATTCACTATTCAGGGAGTTTCAACACACATTTTGCAGTATAATGATCATTTGCCAGAACAGTCTGAACAATGCACAACCTTTTGAGAATGTGTTGAACACACGAAAGAGTTACATATCGAACATTTTTGGGTTGTTTTCCTATCCTTGTCGCGTGTGCATTCTTTGCAGCGGCCACTACGGCTTGATGGAATTCCCGCTGTGATGCTTGATTCAAACTTGTATCCCAGAAGATTCATAGCAAGTTTTGCAGATTTTGAATTGCGATTGCTCGACAAGCGATTCTTGATATGACGATCAACTAACTCATATCCGACATCCATCAAGAAATTGAATCGAAATAGTGTACTCTCTCGTGATTGGGTTTCTGGCCTCATAATAACTGAGGCATTCAATAAGGCAACGTCAACCATATTGCAAAAAAATCCGTAGGTCCAGCGGCAACATTTTCTTTTGATAGTGTAATATTTTAGCATTCGGTCCATAGAATCGACGCCAGACTTGGTTTGATTGTAATGCTGAATGATTTCGGGGAAACCCAACTCATCTGTCTGAGCATCAGCATGCATCGAAGAAAGCAATATCACTGGCTTCGTCCCCTTATCCCAGTACGAAACAAGGACTTGGTCCCCCGAAGCAAAAAATTCAGAAGATTTCTTCGTCCGTCCATTCGTAGACTTTGCTTTGGCTGGAAAATCTCTATTGTTAGAGCGGACAGTTCCCACTAGTGTTGTTCTCTTTAGTAACATCCTTTCGGCAAGTGATGAGCTGGTAAACCAGTTATCTGCACTCACATTATAACCTTTTCCGAGGAAGGGTTGAAGAATTTTCATTGTAGTCGCTTCTGGAATAGACATTCCATTCTTTTCACTGGCAGATAATGTGCTTTCTCCGATATACGGTACTGCATTTAGTGCATATGAAGTCTTTGCATTGCACAGCCATACAATTTTGATCCCATATTTGGCTGGTTTGGATTTCATGTAAACTCGAAATTTCACTCTTCCATGAAACTCTAGCAACTGCTCATCGATCGTAAGATTCTCATGAGGGACGTAGAATTGCTGGAGTTTCTCAACAAACGTTTTCCATACATCCCGGACTGGAGACAGAGGGTCGTTTGAATCGATAATAGAATCCATGAACAGAAGAAATGAGTCCTTATTTGACGACGGATTCACACCCGGTCGTGTGCGAAGAACGTTCCTGACCGGTGCTCTACCATGATGTTGGATATTAGATGGAATCACATTCCAGTGTCTACCCGAAGGTGAGATTAAATTTTCCGGAGTAGAATTTTCGCTGTCACTATCATCACTGTCATCGGTATCCAGAGGAATAAGACTTTCTTCAGGCAGTTCTATGAGATAATCGTCGTCTTGATCTAGGCCTACGTGTGTGCTCTGTCCTACACCACTGTCGCCGTGAATGGATGGTCCATCATTCAAATCTCCATCAGGCAAAACACTTAAATCAATTTCTTCATCTTCTAAAAGATTGAGCTGGCGTAATGCTTCAGCAGCAGCTTTCCGACGAGGTCGACGCGCTTCCATTTTCTCGATGAATGTGAGAGAAAGATGATAGCTTCGAATCAATATTTAGTTCCGAGCGCATTCTCACGCAACAACAGGGTCATAGACAGCGCCTATTCACTTAGTCAGCATTCATGAATCGCGAATGCTTTACATAGATATTGCCACAAACTGCGCCGTTCGTCGACAGATGTCTGAGATTGTAGATAGCTGAACCAGCTTCAATCTCGACAGCTGAATTTCAACATAATAGCAGTCAAATGATGCACAAATTGTATGGGGTGTCTCAAACACCCCAAACATAATCTAACTATGATTGCGTGCCTGATCCTGTACAAAGCAATGTATGAGTTTCATATTCCTGTTTAATGCTCTATACGACATAAAATTAAAAGTCATAAAAGGAATTTCTTGTGCGATAGTGTGATCTCAATTTTTTTTTCATTTGAAATCTCTTGGGGTGTCTAAAACACCCCAAACATAATCCAACCGTTAAATTAAGTTTATTTGTAATGCAATATAACTAAAGTAGACCTATCAAAATTAACGAAATGACAATTGCAAGCAATTACAATAACAATTACCAACTTTTACAACTTTACAATTACAAGCATTCGTCAAAATCTCTGAGTTCATCGTCCATGTGGTCCACCTGGCCACGAAGAAGCTTAACAATTTTTACCATCTTCGCCACTTTCGCTATTCCGAGACTGCTTCTTGCTTTGGTCTGCATTCGTCCGTAGAAGCTGAAGTCTCTCTCCACGGAAGCCGATGAGGCTGGGCAGAGATGAACCGTCTCGATTAGTTCAAGGATAGCACGTACCGGATCGGTAATTTGGCTGGAAGTTTGAAGGACCCAACGCCAGAATTTTGCTGGGAGCATTTTGGCTCGCACGCTGCCGAATGCATGGCGTGGGAAAGCGTCCTCGTCTTGCACTTCAAAATGTGCAAACGCTGCCAAGAGGCCACGATCCTCCAACCAAGCACGGAGCTCAGTCTTCATCTTCTCATTGACTAGCTTGACATGCTCGTCATCGCCGGTTAGAAGCGACAGGACATGCGCCGGAGTGCACGCCTTGTCGAAGCGTTTCTTAAGCGTCGCCTTCGTTTGTAAGGGCATCTCGATGTCCTCACACAACTCAAGCCAGCATCCGCAAGCTTCTGCTAGGGAACAAGTGTCGCCTTGAATTAAGTTCAATGCAGCGGACAACTTGTCGAGCTGAGTGAGTAGGCTCTTTGCTTCATAAAGTACCGCCCTGTTGTCCACGATTTTGCGGATGCTATCCGGTAGAGTGACCTTCTCTCGAATGCTGGAGTATCTGTCCAATAAAAGTAGGTAAAATTAATATATAGCAGATTGTAAAATAAGGTATATTTAAGATATTAAAATAATTTCTATTTAATTAGATTAAATTTTCTGTTTGTTTATCGGCTCAAAATATGTTTTAAATTTGACTTTTGGCTTTTATACCTATACAAAAAGTTAGAAAAATGAAATGAATGATATGCAGGGAGAGGAAGGAAAAATATATTGGACATGATATTTTATGCGTTAATGAATTCGCTAATATCTTTACAAGGCAATAGTTAAATTAAATTTTAACAAAAACACAAAATATTGAAACGGAGTATACTTAGTATTAATGAATCTACTTACTTGTCATGATTCCTGATGAAGGTGTCAAGCATCGCTCGTTGTGAGGTCCAGCGCGTGTTATTGTCCAATTGGGGGAACAGTCCTCCCGCGTCTCGCAGCATCTCGCTTGCTCTATGGTTGTTCGAGAAATGCTTTTGTACCTCGCGAATCGAGGCCATCAAATTACTTGGGACAAACTGTGACTGAACCAAGTTGAGGTAGTGGCTGGCGCAACCGTAGACAACCAATGAAGGACGCCACGTGAGAAGGAGTTCCCTCAGTTTGACCATTTTTGCCTCATTGTAGCTGACGAAGACCACAATAACGCAATTGTACCTTTCCTCAGCGCCCAATATGCTGTCTTTAGCTAAGTCGAAGCAGAACTGAGCAGTCTTGATTTCACTGGTGATCTCTTTACAGTCCAATGGGTAGGCCTGCTTTAGCGTTGTCGCAATCACCGGATGATTGTGGATCGATGACCAACCATCTTGGGTCATGATGACTCGTTTACCACTCAGAGCATCTTCCATCATCTTTTCTGCCTCATCGTAGGACTTATCAAGAATTTTATCTGCCAACTCTTTGCGTGTGAAGAACTTTTCCTCAAGACCTGGACGGAGCATTCCGATTGCTTTCTTGAACTCCGGATCTTCTGCAACGTTGAAAGGAATGCTGTTTGTAAAACACCTTCGCGAATTGATGCTTCATCGCATCAAGTTGTTCTTCGGATGTCGACGAAACAATGGATTGTAAGTTAGGCTGACGAGAGCGCTTCGGCGGCGGTGCAGTTCTCATAACTTCGTCGCTATGAGTTGACATCGGAGGCTGGGTCGAACATGAAGTTAGCAACGCAACTCCCTGGGTTGGGGGGAGAATCGTGGTGAAACCCGTGGAAGAGCATTCACGAGGAGATGGATGCTCCATAACGCAGCCGCTGACGTGAGCCTTGACCCGCTCGATTTTCGCCGTCAAAACTTTCATGCATTTCTGGCACGAAACGTGCTTCTTTGCGTCTCCAATTGGGATCACTAGCGACCATAACGGATCAGCTTGACGACCACGTGCGAGATTTGTCTTCGGCATTACAGATTATGGTCCGAATAGCGCGTGCTGAAAACAGTGCCAAATGACTAACTGCTCCCTTCACTTAACCTCCCAATTCAATACAATTTGCCTTCTGACGCGTAGCCCTATGATTCATTGGTTGTTAATAACAACTAACTCAGAAGCCAAATGCTTGTCATGCATTTTGATCTAACGTCACATAGCAACTGATGAGTCATGCGTGTCAGATGGCAAATTTTACTGAAGTGAGAAAGAAGTAGCCTAATTGATTGAGACACTAGACATTGACACTAGAGATTGAGACAAAAACTAGACATTATGTAAGATACCGAATAGTTGAAATCAGCTTAAATATTCAAGATTTACAACATTGATTGAGAAAAGGGTAAACTCTCCATCTATCAACCTTACCTTCGGCTACATTCGCCCATACAAGCGAAAGTTCCTCTCTAGAGTAGCTGATGAGGACTTTTGGAGACAGCCCGTAGCCCGGACAAGGCCTTCTTGCTATAGAAGAGAGTAAATGATGTCTTATCATACTCAAAGATGTGATTTTAATGATATAAGGTATAAAAACAAAAAACCCTAAAGAGATTTTGGGTTTTAATCGTAAAAATGGGTTTTTTGCCAACACTGGACATGGAAGTACTCTTTTTTTTAAAAAAATATTCTCTTTCCACCTTTTATAACACGCTGACAATCGGAAAGAGCAACTTTGTTTTTTGTGTCAATCATAAAAACAATTTTCTGTCCAGACGACTTTCTATCACAAAATTTAGATAGAAGCAAGTCGTCCGAGCGCAAAAACTTTGTCTCTCTTACATTTACCACGGCCTCCTGAAGCATGGGCGGGACACCACGGTTCTGACGAATATTGCCGACTACAAGCGCTCTTCTTGATAATAAATAATTGGCCAATCTGACACTGTTGAACCAATTATCACACCAAACAGTGTATCCTAAATCCAATAGTTCATCACAAAGATGAACAACGATTCGCTCCGAAACACTGAGACTGGAACAAGCGGAGGCAAACTGATCATGATCTGCTTTTACAATGTGGAATGAAAAGTTCAATGTAAAACCAGAGTCACTTTCGCATAAAAAATGAATTTTGATTCCGAAGCGCCTTCTCTTCGCCCGTATGTATTGTTCAAAATACAGCCGACCTTTATATAAAAGTAAAGACTCGTCCACAGTCACATTCTGAGATGGCCTATACACATCCTTACAAATCGAACGAATCATGTTAACAAATGGCTGAATCTTACGAAGACAATTCTCTTCGCCACCGAGATTTTCATAATTTGCGAATCGAATAAAATGTTGAGATTTGGCTTAGCCAAACTTCTCTCTCGTACCACTAGGTATGTCGATGACATTTGTGTTTTTAACTTCAAACATTTTGATAAGATCCTTCCTGAAATCTACCCGGTAGATCTCTTGGCTAGCAGAAGCGGGGACAACAACAAATGTGTTAATTATTTGGATGTAAAAATCAGGATCGAAGATGGTGGCCATTACATCACAGAGGTTTACCATAAGGTTGATGAGTTCAGCTTCCCAGTGGTGCTGTATACTTTCCCCGAGAGTAACATGCCTTTGAACACTGGCTTAAACATCTTTGCTGCCCAACTCATCAGATTCGCTAGGATTTCATCTGATACTTCCGCCTTCATATCAAGAGCTAAGGGCATTTGTGATATCTTTAAAGGACGGGGTTATAAGAATAATTTGCTGGTTAATTCTTGCATTAAGTCCTTCTCCAAGAATAGGTTCCTCGTTGTTAAGTTTGGTTGTT
This sequence comes from Prostheceraeus crozeri, assembly GCA_907163375.1. Lineage (NCBI taxonomy): Eukaryota > Metazoa > Platyhelminthes > Polycladida > Euryleptidae > Prostheceraeus > Prostheceraeus crozeri. The sequence continues at coordinate 174,566 of CAJQUW010004042.1, forward strand.
TTTCGCCCCGCCAGATGCCATCCATCATTGGCATGTTGGGCTAAGATAACCTCTTCTAGTTTCAAGTGCGTCTTTTTGTCCTAATATATTAAAAAAAATTTATTTTCGGTTAGGTTCTGCTATGTTTCCTCAGGCTTGGAGAGACCTTCCATATCGTACATTCGATATGGTTGGCCTGGCCCCGCCATGTGGTATAGGTTGGAGGTTAGGGGCCGAAACCTTGCTTCATGCAGCCACATGGTTTCTCCCTGATGACTCCATACATAGCAAACTTAATTTTGGTTTTTTAGGTTTCTAATTTTCACCTTTTGTTATTTCTAGTTAGCTTTTCGTCAGGTCCATGACGAACTCTTATTACAGTTCTTATTTGATAAAAATTAAATCGTTTATAAGTATTAATTTATTTCCCTTACCGTCTTCAGTTGAGTAGACTTGCCTTTATACGTATTTCAGTACCTGCTCTTTACTAGAGTAGGTTACTCTATGTTGTCAGTATTAATTTATATTCATTCGTTCATGACTTTTAATTACCTAATTATTTACAAGATTCTCCACTGGGGTAATTGTTTAACTTTGGCGTCTTCCGTTTCCTGGATCCTTCGAATTTTTTTTTTACCTTGTCGTGTCTTGATTTGATGTAAAATCAAGAGAAAACGATCTCGTGTAAGAGAAAATTCGGAGTCGAGGAAGGGAGTACAAATTAAATCATCAGTACTACAGTAGTCAGTGAGTTGAGGCTTCCTCACGACGCCCATCAGCAGCGCGATACCGATAAATTTCTTTTTTTCGGCGAAAGAGTAATCAGTCCAATATCTAAAGCGAGAATGGGGCTTTAGAGTTTCTGTTTGGAGATAGATCGAAGCACGAATATTTGTAAATTGCACAAGTACTTCGATTAACTCATCCGTAATAAAAAAACTGAGAGCACATCTGTAAATGTCAACATCACTTGTATTTGACAGCATTGCTTCTTCGTATGTTGTTCGAAGACCTGGGGCACCGAGAAAGGGTGGGAGCTCCGATCGACTATCGTTCGCCTCTTCGACAAATTTCCTCGGACTGGTAATTTGAGCAGAAGTCGGGCGAGAAACGGAAGTGGAGGACATGAAGAAATCCTTGAGAATAGATGGAGAATCAGCTTTGGCGAATGACGTAAAATTAACAGGTGATGGATCGGGCGGCAACATAGGCAACTGTGGCAGCACAGAGTCATCAAGATCAGAAAACTGATCTGAATTATCAGAGTCGCTTTCACTAACATTATCCATTTCGTCGTCAGTGTTTAGGCAGATCAATTCTACGGTACGATCCAGTGAATATCGTTTGCAGTACATAGTAGTCAGTGTTCACAATCTCAGTTGGTTAAAAAATCAGTTCTGAAGAAATCAAGTTTATTAGCCAAATATTAGCAAATGCACTGTTTGAGATAAAAGGGTTTCCGCGTCAACGTTTCGATGACGCGATAAGAGATACCGATACGCCCCCAAGTAAAATGATGTTCTCCAAAGTTACCAACATTTCGTCCTTCATTATCTTATCACTTTTACACGTGTTTTACCGCTGAATTTCATGGCTTGCAGAGCAGGCCATGCCACATTGAAAGGAAAATGTCTTATGACTCCCAGAGCGAGCCATCCGCATGTGAAGGAATAATTTTTCAATACATTAGCCGCTGTGAAAGGGTTAATTGCATATTTTCAGATGGGTAGCATTTTAGATGATCAGATGTGACGCAAAGATCTTCAGAAATTGCATTTTTAGTCTAGAAAATAAAAGAATGGCTACATGAACGTAAGAAAATACCGGTACATGAGAAGCTCTGGATCATCGTATAGGCCAAAACTTGGAAAACCCAAAATGTAGCTTAGTTTAAAAAGTTGACCTGATTGAGCAAATCTGAGGTGATTTTTGAAATCAACACACTTGATTTACCCGAAATCAGTTAAAAACACTTAAAGACTATTTTTTCTTTGCTGACCAGTGTTATGAATGTAGCGACTACAACGAACATTTAAAATAGGAACACTCAATTCCTTAAAAAGTTTAGTGACTTCATGATAGTGTTGATTAACTCTACTATCCCAAGGTGGAAGTAGAATATCATTGATGATCAGATTAGGAAATAGCTTCTCCTCCTTAGTAGGATCATTACAAAGGATATGTACAATATTGAAAGCTGCTAACCATCTTTTAAAGTCAATAAGAAGAGCACTTTCATTATAAAAGCCATAGTCTTGCAAGTATTGCTGATTAAGTCCATGGATGTGTTTTCTCGCCCAGCTATCAGCTTTGGGATCACAGTTGGCATGTTGATGGTAGACATAAACAATTTGATACGACCAATTGTCCATAGCAATAGCACTGAGCTCCTGTACAGGTTCACCCTCACAATCCATGAAAATGATGATAGATGACTAAAAAGGAAATTTGCATATCTTTACTCATCTGATGAAGAGTCCTATAACATATTACAAAATGATGAAGTACATCGATGCTGTTCACGACAAAATACACAATTAAAATGATGGCAGCGAAGAAGTAAAATGTATCTGATAAGTCCACGTCTACGACACTCAAAGCACATGAGCGAATTGTCATAAGGTAGTGATAGGTAAGGATTAGTGATTCTCCTTCTTTGACTTGCGTTTACCGGCAGCATTCTTCTCTGACTTGCGCTTCGTGGCGCTCTCGTTGAGGATTTGATCAATAATGTCATGAACGTCTGGTTGCTTTGGTATATATAGGATGGATTGAGTATGCATCGATATAGAGACTAATTTGTTAGTCTGGTGATAGCCATAATATATTCCACTGATAGTAAAAGCAATATTCCAAGTGCCTTCTGGAAGTGTCTTCACATCTGATGGGTGTTACTTGATCTACATCCTTTTTGCAGTATGAGCACCAATGCGATGGTGGTAAAGAAAGCTTTTTACCATCCCATATCTTTCTATATGGAGTATCATTGTCATCTCTCGCCTTCCATTCCTTGCTAAGGGGAGTAGGGATGTCCATATTTGATGTTGCAAACTCTTCAATAATATCGAACTGACGACGTATGTGTTGATTCATAGGAATGACTACATAGACCCCATACTGATTGTTCAATATCTTCACATGAGTGGAAGAAATCATTCCCGTTTGCAATACTATACAATGATCGTAATAACGTATGGCTTGTCTAAATTTACGCTGTAGTGGGTTAGGATTATGTACCTTTGTTGTCTCTTCTAATGGCCTCAACATAAGACGATTTGATTGTAGCGAACATTGTAACGCCTGAGCACTATCTTGTCCTGTAAATGTAGTGGATGCCTGAAAATAAAAGAGACGCTATTAAGTTAACACTCAAGGGAGGAGAGGAAAGTTCCGACTTACCATTTCAGATGGATAATATAATAGGAATTTAGTGGGAGAACGTGCGTCCGGCACTTGTACGATTCAAAGATAGAATGATTGTCACTCTGAAAACCTCGTTATTTATAGAGAACTGCATGATTATCATTGGATGACGATCCTCATTTGCCAATGACATCAAGCTGATTTCAAATCTGGTCATAGTTTTCTCGTCCGATGCTTCGTTCGCCCGCTAGAGCCCAAGACACAAAATTCAACCTTCGTCGCTTTTCCAACATGACCAAAAATCTTTAAGTCACTCTCAAGCCTCGGCGAGGGAAGGTATCGTCAAACTGTGCTTTCCAATGAATTTGTCTCAGTCTTTGCTTTCAAACGAGCTATTACACGACTTTCTACGAGAACCAAAGTTGGAAGTCACGCTGCCGAGGGGGGCATCGAAGTTCTTCATTCTTTGCCCTACGACTCTGGAAACAACTTCTCTAAAACTAAAATTGGCCTAAAAGCTCAAATCCGCAGCCCATTTTAACGTACGAGACTTCGTTTAGCCGCTACAGCCATTTTCTCACTCAAAAACCCTCTTAAAACAACCTGAATGACAGAAGACCTGCACCTGCACCCATGAAACTCAACATGTCGACGCAGAATTTCATGAGGAAACCAAATCTAGTGACAACTCTCACCTCCAAACACTCCTACACGCCAAAGACATAGACGGCCGCCCAATACCATCAAGGACGGTCGACCACGACCTACCCGGACGGTCGACCCAGAACGACAACAACCAACTCACGCTCCAGAGGAGGGGGGCGCTGTGCGCAGTTGGGAGTGATCATTACTACTGAAGCCACCGATTTTCACACTATGAATGTCTTGAAATGAGGGGGAACAGAAGATTGAACTATACGGAAATCCTTCTTTGCTTTCAATTTTATGAAAACAATTATGATGGACACAATTAAGCATTTACAACCTGAGTAGTTATCGAGCGATCCGACCTGTGATTGGGACTCTTCTGAGACCAATGACCAATGCTCGGTAAGGCACAGCCATATTTTAGCGAGAAGGGATACGTCAAATGACTGGTGCAAAAATTATTTTATCTCCTTTCGTTACGTTACAGAGAATGACAAGAAAATGAAAACAACAATAAGCTTTCCGGATTTAGTCAGAGAAATGTTGATGATGAAATATCATGTAGTCAACCACAGAACATGAAGTGATGAAGTTTATGAAGGAGAATGTTTGCATGCAAAGACTCGTTTCAATATGAATCCTAATAATCGAGATGAAATAAATGGTCCTTGCTGCCCTTCACTCCTGAAATGCAAAAGATGTGATTTTTGTCTTGAATGTACAGTGAGTTGGCAATGTTCGACATCCTGAAGCTGCAAAGTTTTTGAGTAAGATTTATCAAGGGAAGTCTTTTCCACTGAACGTATCTGTGCTTCAACTATACATTCTTGGCTGGAGGGTATTGCATGAGATCAAACTGAATAGTTTTCAATTTTCATATAGATGCTTTATTTGTGAAAATAGCGAAGAAAAACCATTTTTTAGGTTATGCAAGTTATAACTGAAACCGAATAATCGTCTAAGAAAATAGTATCTTTCTTCAAAAAAATTAAAGGACGGTGCTCATACTATCGATCAATATCATCACTTTTCCGATTACTTCTTCGTAAAAAATGTCGCTGTTCGCACGTACATGAATCAGATTTCTGAAATTTCAATGACATTTCTCAAAATCATGTGTAAGAAATTTGTTCATGAAATCTCAAATGCCTCAGTTCTGAGAAAGTTGTTAGAAGAAAAATTGCAAAATTAGCAATTAAGGCGGAGGTGTAGCACATGAGTTTAGCGCATAAGCATCTGCGTTCTAACTCTTAATGTACTTAAATACATGCTGTGTTGGCAATATAATATGTGTTGTGCTGACAGGCAACCTGTTCTCCAAAATGTTGATTATGCTTATTGATGGTTTATTTGTAAGGTAGTCTATTTGAGGATTGCTGGCCTGATCATGTATAAGCCAATTTCAACCTATCTGTCCAGAGAAATTTAGAAGTCTATGGATTCGATATTGGTTTGTCCTGAAACATAGATGTTGTAGTATTCCTTGTAGGATAGAAGCTAGATATTTAGAGGTCCATGATTAGGCTATCATCTATTACGGAAGCCTATGTTAATGTCATAGTAATTGAATCAGCTTTTCTTTTTGTTATCGCTTCATAATTGCTACCATTGAATTCAGATCACTGCGTTTCCACAGTTTGGAGCCGGAGAATTGATTCAAAAATATTTGCATTGGTCGGATTTGAAATTGATAGTTGTCGTATGATGAAAGGACGCCTTTCGAGCTCGATGATTCCAAAGATACCGAAATTAAATCAATTGAGTAAAAGAACTTTCCTAATTTTGAAAATCACCAGTGTAGTTTTGCTTGTGATAAGCGCAGGAATTGTCATATATTTTGCAGTCAGACATGAAACTGAATTTTTCCAGATATTATATTATTTTTCAACAGGACCAAATTTTTAAATTGAATAGTTCTCATCCTTCTTACGAAGAAAGTGGAAAGTATGGTCTTAATTCTGGATATTCCTACTTAAAGTGCAAGTTTCCCTTCATGAGCAAACCTGGATTTTATAAACCAGATAAATTCTTTGACAAGTTGCAGTCAATTGTGGGATTTCTTGATACAGAGTACGTTCTGCTTCAGAAATGTGGAATTATACGACAGAATTATGAAGCTGTTGCATTAATCACTACGGAAGACGGCACATATCCTCGTAGTAAAGAAGTTCGATTGGTGGATCAGCACGGAAATATATATCCTTCACACATGTTGGACTTTTGGAAGAGGAGACAAAATCGTGTTTCCACGGGTAAAATGTCAAACCCAGCCTTGTATACTGATGATGCTAGAATACTTATGGGTGGTTCGAAAGTCAGGATGATCCTTGGATTTGAAGAGGAGAGTGTCATGTCTCTCGATGGAAAGCGTCTCGGGGAAAGTAAATGACATTTTTCGTTTTTTGGCCGTATTTCGCTCTCTTCAACACTCATTATTTTATGTAGCCTAGTTCATGCAGTTGTCATATTATAATTCATCCTGTCATGAAACATGTTTTCATTCATTGAAAAGAATATTTTTTTGATATAAAGTTAAATTCGAATAAATAAGCGCATACTTGAAACAAACAAACGCTAAATGGAAATCGCAAGGTACCCCAGCAAAAAATTGAGAAATTAGAAATTTCTCGACAAGCTTTCGATGAAAGATTTTAGAAATTACATTTTCAATAGTCTTGGTAGTCCTAAATCCGATAATTTTAATCGCTTGTCTGGAGAATTTTGGCCGATGATAAGTTGATTCGAGTACCTTACCCGGTGAAAATTAGGCACAAAAAATGAAACAAAAAAATAGGCACATTTGATAGACTGTCACTGTACTACTTCACAGATCATGAAAAATATAAGCATTTGTTCTGCTTACAGTTCGCGCAGGGGGGTAGAATGATTCTGGTGATCAGTGTTTGTTTAAATAGGTTGAAAGCCAGTGAATTTCGACGTTATACAAACTTCACCATTATAGTCATGAACGATTATTCTGGACGTGTTCCCTTGGATTCAAAAATGCAGAGAAAGCATACCGTAAATACACGCGTAGAGGACGCATTTTTTTCTTAAGAAGTTGGCCTAAAAACCCTAGTGCCTCTTATCCACGGATACTTTTATTCTAAAAATTATCTACAGTAGAATTCGCATATATCGGCGCCTCAAGGGACAGACGAAAACCGCCGATATATGCGAACTTCCTGAATTTTGAAGTTTGTGAAATCTACACGAGCTCTGAGATCATGCCATGCATCATACAATGTATATACGTGTATTGACTCATGAATTATTGCGTTGCTATACTTGAATACATGTACATATTGACTTATTGTCCAACATGTACAGTACATGCACATGTAATTGTGTCTATGTAATCAATAGATATCTAAAAATTGTGCCTTTCTGAACTGATGCTTGCAAAGTAAGTATCGCAAGCCGGATATCACTATGTTTGTTAAAAACAGTATGCTTTTTGAATCAAGAAGATTGAAGCTTCTTCATGCCTACATGCTTACCTGCTATATGAAGCACAAAACAAAGAAGAGTATGCATAAATCAAGACGCTGCTAAGAGTCACGTGCAGGCGAAACCATAGAGATGGATGGGGTGGCGAGCCGCTTTCTGTCTAGAGAGAGGACATGCATCGAACTCAACAATGTTTTCGACGGTAGCTTGTGCTCCTTTGATGACGCAACAGTCACCAAGTCAGGTCTGACAATAGCATCGTAGGTGAAGGCGTTAACAATGCAATCATCACGTCGAATGAAAGACTAATTATGTGAGAATTATCAGTGAGATACAGTGGCAAGCCTACTTATCTTTCCTCGGCTGCTAGATTCTACAATTTTGATCAAACCCCCAAACATGATCGAGATGAATTGTAGAAGATCTAAATTTTCACATGCCACTAGCATAGTTAGAATCGGATAGTCCTAACAGAATCTACAGCCATCCGCGTCCACATACACTGTCATTCTAGTGACTCTTCTAGGCAAAACACATCGCTTGAGGATTTCCAGGAAATCCGCCGTTATAAACGAATTTTTTCTGTCAGGGACAGCGAAAATGCGCCGATATAGCCGAAGCCGATATATGCGAATTCTACTGTATTTATCATAAAATCAAAAATTTATTATAAAAATTTCAAACTTACAATATTTATCAATGTTTATCCTCGTCGTCACTGTCCTCATTCAACAAAGCAGCCCACTCCTGTTGTGTTATGCAATCATCATGAGTCCAGCTCTTCCTCCTTTTCGTCGTCATCATCGATGTCTGGGTCGTCCATCCTGAGAATATCGTATTCCGTGCCGTCTAACATGTTGCTAATAGAATATTTCTTGAATCCCTTCACCACGGTCTTGATTGGCAATTCTTTCCAGGCGTCTACTATCCATTGGTATATCGACTTTCCTCATGTTGCCACCATTGGTGAAAGTATGCTCACCATTAATCATCCACTCGGCCCATTTCTGCTTTAATGCTGCTTTGAATGGCTTATTCATGACGACATCCATCGGTTGCAGAATACTGGTCATGCCGTCGGGGATGACGACGAGGTCTGTATTGTGCCGCTTCAATTTGATTTAACATTGTTGGTTGTATGGCATCGGAAGGCGTCTTACACCAGCATCGATCGCTGTTTCTCCAGACCACCTTTGCGTTTCATCCATACTGTCTTCAGCCAGTCGTCCATTGAGCTGTCATTGAACCATCCTTGTTCTTGCACCCTGACTATCACACCACTTGGGAACTTGTCTTTGGGCATGGTTTTCCTCTTGAAGACGACGTACGGTGGTAACTTCGTGCCATCAACCATACACCCAAGCAGCATGGTGAACCGGTTCTTTTCATTTCTAGTCGATCGCATAGTGACAGACCTTGCACCTTTAATGCTTACTGTGGTCTCGGATGACAGGACGGAAGTCAGAGGAGTCTGGTCAGCGTTTCCAATCTGGCTCATGTCGTAGTCGTTGTCGCGGACTTCGCTATTGTCCGATCGGCGCACAACCCGATTAGTGCTCTTTGTTATTGTCTGTTTGCTCTGTACAGTGCATGTGCAGATCATAATAAAACGTCGCTTTGCTATCGACGGTCGTTCTGTTTCTCTTGCGGCAAGAATCCACAACATGGCGCCCAACGTGCGTGAATTTCGTTCTACTTAGTCAACAAGAGGAAGAACGTATTGGAGAATCTCGCGAATTTCAAGATGGATAAAGCGACTTTGGTGAAGCAGCGAGGAGCCGTGCGGACTGCAGTTTCAAAGTGTATCAACCGTGTAAGTGATAGACTTCCATCTCATCATATGGAAGCTATTAAGACTAACCTCAGTCGTGATTTAACCAGGTTAGAACATTTTGATCAGCTTATTGTAAATGAGTGTGAAGATGATGCACTCCAAAAAATTTTGGTTTTCAATTGGTTCTCCAGAAAACCAAACTGGTTCTCCAGAAAACCAAAATGATTTCTGGGAAAGCAAATGGTTCTCTGGAAAACCAAAAGGATTTCTGGGAAACCAAATGGTTCTCTGGAAAACCAAAAGGATTTCTGGGAAACCAAATGGTTCTCTGGAAAACCAAAAGGATTTCTGGGAAACCAAATGGTTCTCTGGAAAACCAAACTGGGTCTCCGGAAAACCAAACTGGGTCTCCAGAAAACCAAAAGGATTTATGGGAAACCAAATGGTTCTCTGGAAAACCAAAAGGATTTCTGGGAAACCAAATGGTTCTCTGGAAAACCAAAAGGATTTCTGGGAAACCAAATGGTTCTCTGGAAAACCAAAAGGATTTCTGGGAAACCAAATGGTTCTCTGGAAAACCAAACTGGGTCTCCGGAAAACCAAACTGGGTCTCCAGAAAACCAAAAGGATTTCTGGGAAACCAAATGGTTCTCTGGAAAACCAGAAGGATTTCTGGGAAACCAAATGGTTCTCTGGAAAACCAAACTGGTTCTCCAGAAAACCAAAAGGATTTCTGGGAAACCGAATGGTTCTCCAGAAAACCAAAATGATTTCTGGGAAAGCAAATGGTTCTCTGGAAAACCAAACGGTTGTCCAGAAAACCAGCTTGGTTTGCAACTATATTGTATTGGGTCAACCAGCAGATCAATTTTGATGCAGGAGGCAATCAATAAAAATTGCAACGTTTGACAGCAACAATCAAATGATTGCGACCAATTAATGAAAATGCAATTGATTTTTGATGAATCCTGGTTTATGAGCCTTGGTACGGTAAGGGTTAAGTGTCGTGGAAATCAAATTTGATTTTCTACATACTATTGCATGTCGAAGGAGATCTATTGACAAATCCTCGTTTGTGTAGAGTTGCAGACGGACATTCATGTTAGACAGCAGAACTACTGATATCCCAAACAGTATATTAGATTATTAACCACGCGGAATCCTGATGTATCAATAGTGATATGAATGATGGATTATTTGAGGATGATTTGAAGTGTTTTAAGTTGTGCTGCTTAGGACCTATTCCAAGCCTATTTGTATTTCACATTCTCATTTCACACCAGAAATTTAAATTTCATGGACTCATTAAACACAAAAACTCTACTTTAGAATTGAATGTTGGGCAGTTAAGGAATTTTATCATTCTCTCTCTATCTCTCCCTCTCCCTCCCGTGGCATAATCCGTCTAGAATAATCTAGACGTTTCATTTGTGTCTTTACCTTTGAAGCTGCATGACTGACACCTGTGGACATCGCTGTGTAAATTGATTGATCTTATTAATGGATTATAAATCAAATTACAATATAGAAAATGCGAGGAATATCCTGAGCCGAAAATATTGATGGAATGGATTATTTATCAAACGAAATTCGTATCAGGTAAGTCGAATGAAGTGATGATAGATAAATTTAGTAAATAATAGCGGTTAACCTGCGCACTACACATTATACCAAACACTGAATTAATTGAAATATTTGAACAGAACTTTTGAATTAGATGTGATGTAAAAAAATGTTCCTGGTTATAAATGCTTGACTATAGGTAAAGCAAGCCAATATTTCACGACCATTCAGATCGAATCGTGCGGACAGACTGACATCGTAAACGAATCGCTTCGTATGAATACGGTAAATCCAGTCGAAGCTCGTTAATTCGGACACGGAAGACTTCGGTCAATTAAGATCATACGGCCGTGGCATTTTTTTTGTATATTTGGCGGCTTATATAAGTTGCTTTTGAATTCATTCAGACTTTCAATAATTAGGAGATAGAAAACCTGGTATTTATGCTCTTAATTATCGAGCTTTGACTGCAAAATACTTTGCACAGCGTTGGCGCTAACTGATGGCTCGCTGCAATGAGATAAAGTAAATTCTGGCGACGTGACATTAGACGGGCAAAATCAATCAATACGGCATGTAAAAACCAATGAAACAGATTAAGTTAACAAAGGACTTTAATTGAATATCTTTAATAAGAAGGAAACACCGTTGTACTCTTACTGTCTTACTATCCTATCATATAATGCGTCTTACTGTCCCCCCAATTCCAACAAAGTTATTTTGAGCAACTATCTCGAAAAAAGTGCTAGTGATATTTGTGATCGATATCTAAATAGTGTGATATTCATTGGAGGAGACTTCAATCGACTTGACCTGACGAAATTGGAGAATGAATGTTTCTTAACCACACTCATTACTCCACCAACTCGAGATGCAGCAACTCTCGATCTAATTCTCACAAATCGCCCAGATTTGGTTGAAAGTACAACTTGTTTTAAACCATCCATTGAAACAGATCATCTTGGTGTACTGATGATGCCAAAAGCTAAACTGCCACCAGAGAGATACACAGCACTCTATCAAGACTTTTCTTTTAAAAAACGCAAGCTGTTCTGTAAAGTAATGGAATCCACTGATTTTACTGATATAGGGCCTACTGTATTTCCAAGATGTAGACATAGCTTCTGAGATGCTAGAAAATAGAATTGCATCGATCGTGAGTCATGTGTTTCCGACAAAAAGTATCAAAATGAGCAGCAGAGACCCTGAATGGATAAATCCCTTTGTAAAGAATATTTTGATAAGAAAAAAGAAAGCAACAAAATCAATGAAATTCGAGGTTTTGAAGCACCTAGACGAGCGAATTCAACATCACAAGAGGAATTATCTGATCAAACAGAATCCAAAGTCTCAGTGGAAGAAAATTGACAGCATAACTCATAGAAAACAATTGAATAAAAAGATCTGTTGGACCGAAATCACTCCATCAGTATTAAACATTAAATTGGCTGAACGTAGTTCAATTTCAAAATGTCAAAACTTTCCTGTAGCTCTTCAATATGATCTCTCGATGCATCCTGTATGTGTAATTAGAAGAAGTAGCAATGGCTCTATCCAGAACTCAATCAACATCCACTGGACCATCGAAAATCCCTGCATTTGTTTTCAGAGAGTACTATGACCTCATTTCTCTCCCATATCAACATGTATGGAACTTATCAATTCGCACAGGTCAATTTCCCAAAAATTATAAGACTGCAAGTGTTACAGCTATACCAAAAGTTAATAACGCCAAATCTGCTGATGAAATCAGAGGAATCTCTGTCACCAACATTTCTTCCCGAATTTTTGAACGTATTGTTCACAAGAAATGGATATTACCGGAAATAACTAGGCTTGGTGACCAGTTTCAATTCGCATATCGACCATGCATTGGAACAATTGACTGCCTTTTGTCTCTGCAACATTATGTACTTGAACAACTTGACCAGAAAGATACAAACTGTGTCCACATAGTTGCTGTCGATTTTTCAAAAGCATTCGATCGCTTAAATCAGAATATTGCTTCTTTCAAGTTCCCGGCTTTCATCGATTCTCCATATGTCTGCAAATGGTTATATGACTTTTGTACAAACAGATCGCAATACCTAAAGTTGAACAACAATGCATGCAAAACATTGAACATTGATCTTGGATGTTCACAAGGAAATGTAGGAGG
>CAJQUW010004042.1:192500-281767 GCA_907163375.1 Prostheceraeus crozeri
TTTTGCTTCTAATGACTCCAAATGCTTTCTGTCATTTTTTGCAATGTGAAGGCCTAGATACTTATATTCAGTAACGATTTCAATGCTTCGTATCCAATCATCCAGCTTTATATTCAGATGACTGTATTTGGACTTTACATTCTTTACTATTATTTTTAATGTTCTAAATACGCCGTCGATTTTACAAATTCTGTAGATGAAAAACAGCACCAAGTTTGTCATGATGATCGAATATTTTCGCCGGTTCTATTCATGATCAACACCGGAATGAATCAGATACAGAATTACAACACTGTTTGAACATCATTAACGCAATCGTTGCATAGATCAATACACACTTACAGGACAACTATCAAAGAAAATTCAGCACAAGAATAATACTGAAGACCAAATAGAATAGAATAGAAAATAGATTTATTCCCATTTCATCAATCACAACATGAATATATACAGGTGGGTGTCAAGTTTACATTTACACAAATTTACACTTGAAAAGAAAGGGAAAAGGACCAGAGGACCCATCATAAGGGTATAAACCTGGCCCTATAGCCTTTGAGAGGATCACTATACGAGTACACTATAGGAGTCAGTCAATCAAATAAAGTCATATTCACAAAAGAGATATTACGTTATACATGTGCAATATTTACATAGTCGTCAAAGAACACATTTACAAACTTGTTTACAAAACATGATTACAATTTTACAAAATTTTGATTGATTTTCACTCTGCAATTTACTGACATGATTGTCAAAAAGTGATCATAGTATCAATCAGATAAGACTTTAAACATTTTTTAAAAGATTTTAAATTATTAGTGTTTTTAATATGGTTAGGAAGTGCGTTCCACAAAAAGGGTATCTTGAATTTACTAATGCTTTGCTCCAAAGAAGTTCTATAATAGGGAAGCTGGAAGTTGTTATTGCGTCTTATCGATGTATTAACATAATTTTGAAAAATTTGTGGTAGTGATTCATTCATATATTTCATCTTGTAAGCAAGAACTAGTAATTCATACGTGTACATTGTATCTACGTTCATATATAGTTCACGTTTGTAGAAATTTAGATTCATAGATTGTTTTTCTTTACGATATATTATTTTAATCAATATTTTATGCATTCTTTGTAATTTATTCAGCGGTTCTTTCTTTCCACTACCGTATGCTATCAAACAGTATTTTATCAATGGGATGCAAAGTTGCTCGTGCAACATACGGAGCGTATCTTGCGGCATGAGATCTCTTAGTCTGTAAAACATAGGTATGAATTTTTTTAACCTCTTGATTACCGAAAACACATGGTCATCAAATCGTAAATCTTGATCAAAATTAACACCAAGGAATCTTGTCCTTTCGACTTGGCTTAGTTTAGTGTTTTTCAAACTGATATCTACTGCTTTTGATTTTTCTTTGTGGATTCTTGGTGGAATAAGTATAAATTCACATTTTCCTAGATGTAGAGTAAGCTTATTACATTCCATCCATGTTTGTATATTTTCTAAGGAATTTTGAGTTTTCACTATAACTCCATTGAGGGATTTGTCACTTACGATTAGATTTGTGTCGTCAGCGAAAAGGTTTAGCTCTCCATTAGTGCTAACATTTTTGATATCATTAATATAAATTAAAAACAACAGCGGACCTAGCGCTGAGCCTTGAGGTACTCCATTTTTAATCGTGAGCTTACTTGACCTAACATTATTTACGAGAACTGTATGCGGCCTGTTTTTCAGGTATGTTGTGAACCATTCGTGCATGAAGCCACGAAAACCTATCCTATGCAATTTATTTAATAATATGTCTAAGTCTACGGCATCGAAGGCCTTGGCTATATCTAGATTTACAGCAGCAGTAAATAGATTATTAGCCTTGGCTTGATATATTTTGTCAGTTAATTTTAAAACTGCTAGATTTGTTGAATGACATTTGCGAAATCCAAATTGATTTTCATAGAGGGCCTTATTTTTTTCCAGATAGCATAACATTCTTTTATGGATCAGTTTTTCAAAGATTTTTGTTAAGTAGCTTAGCAGACATATTGGTCTATAGTTAGACGGATTGCTTTTATCACCTTTTTTAAACAATGGTATAATGGTTGATTCCTTCAGGCTATCGGGGTATATTCCACTATTAACTGATTCATTGTATAATTTTGTTAGATAGGAAAATACTTGCAGTGGACAATGTTTGAAGATTTTTAATGGTACTCTGTCATGTGTCGATCGGTTATTGTTCATTGTGGTTATTGTATTAGTTAATTCTATCGTTGTGAAATTCTGAAACCTGAATGAATTCGGATACATATCAAGATAGTGTTCGTAGTTAGTTTTAGTTTTATTACTATTACCTAGAGTTTCTGTAATGTTTACAAAATGATCATTTAATTCATTAGCTATGTCATTATAGTCGTACTTCACACCATGACCCGTTTGTATTTCTGTGATGAAATTATCGGCCTTGGATTTTCCTCTTAGATTATTAATAGATTTCCACAATTCTTTCGTGTCATTTTTAATGGAGGAGAATTTGCGGTTATGATATTTTCTCTCCTCAGTCCTCGCTAAACATTTGAAATATTTTGCGTACGATTTATAGTCTAGTTCATCTTTTTCAAGTTTAGATTTTTTCCATTTATTGAAAAGTCTAATTTTTTTCCTATGACATTTTCTTAAATCATCTGTAAACCAGTCTTTCTCTTTAAACATTTTCCGAGACAATTTCTGTAGGAGGAATATCTCATCGTGTACCGATATAATATTCTCTTGGAAATGTTTGAATTTTTCAGATGGCAAGTCAAATATCTGAGTGTCAAAATCTATGTCTGCTATTTTTTCTGTGAAGAATTTTATTCTTTCTTTGGTGTATGATCTTACCATGGGACGTTCGTTAATGGAAAATTTTGGTTTTCTATTACTTTGATGTTTCAAAATTAGATATTGGCTATAATGATCGGACAGTTCTGATCGAACGTTGCCAGCAAATGAATCAATTTTCTTATCGTATAAAATTTTATTATGGATTAGCATTTGATCTATGACAGTCATAGAGTCTTTCGTTATCCTAGTTGGTGTAGAAATCAGTGGTGAAAAATTAAAATCTGTTATTGTATCGTAAAATTTGCAAATAGATTTATCAGACTGTTTATTTCGATTAAGATTGAGATCTCCAACTATCATTAACTTCTCAGTTTTCTTAACTTTACGCAAGATTTGGGACATACTATCAGTAAAAGGTTGTATCTCTAATGATGGACTGCGATATATACAAATAATGCAGTTTTCGTTTGAGTATTTCGTATTGTAATGTAGCCATAGGTCATCGCAATTATTTAACTTCTTAGTTTCAACATTTATTACCTCAACAGTCGATGTATTAACGAAGATAGCGACACCTCCACTTTTATTATGACTAGATAGATGATAAATGAATTTAAATCCGGGTAATATGTTATTGTACATTTCGATATTGAAATTCCATATCTCTGAAAGAATCAATAAATCCAATTTCGATTTTAGACAAGATAAGAAAACAACTAATTCCCGATAATTTCGGTTTAAAGATCGAATGTTCATATGTAAGGTTTTTAAAGTTATTGAGTCATCATTTCGATTTAAAAGATCATCGAAGTCACCTACATCTAAATCTGCATACTCGAGACTGCTGTGATAGTTTTGTTTATGATTATCCTGCATTGTTCGTTTTACCTTCTAGACAGACAGGAAATGAGAGTGACAAGCAAATTTCGGGTCATTATCACAATAAAATATCTGCATTGTGCCTATTACAAATTATCATAAACATCATCTAATGTACCTCGAGATTTTACACGAATGTAAGAGGAGTTTTCGTCTTTTCGCAGAAACACTGCACCATCCCTAGTCCACACAAACTTAAAATTGCATCTCGTTGCAAATTCCTTAGTCTCCTTAAGGAGGCGATACCGAGATTCGGTCAAATTTTCCCTAACAAAAATGTTTCCACTTCTAAATAGTTTTCGATGTGTTAAGATGTTCTTTTTGATGGCAGTGCTTCGTAGAGTTCCAACAAGAGTAACTTTACCGGTGTTGACTCTATCTGGGATGACCTTTATGTCTTCTACATCACCTTCTTTCACTGCGTCGGTCATGAGGATTGAGTTGACAGTTCTCCTCAGCTGCAACTTTGGATCTTCCTCCGTTTTCGGGATGTTGCTTACAATTACGTCTCGGATTCTCTTCTCTTGCTCTATCTCGTCAAGACGTCCTGCGAGATAGTTGACCTCTCCATTAAGGTATTTTATGTCGTTGTTCATCTTTTTGTTCTCCGATTCCAGACGTTTTCGCTCCTCCTTTTCCTTGTCGAGTTCCTTTCGCATATCGAAGAAGTCGTGTTGGATCACTTCAAGCTGTCTTTCGAATCCCTCCTTCAAAACTTTCATCACATCCTGCATAAATTGCTTCATACATGACATCATGTTATCTTCAGATGAGTCAGATGTGGAAGGTGAGCTTTTCTTGATCGCTTTAGTAGCCATAGTAGAAGCAGTAGCCGGTCACAAATGTTGCGTGGGGAGGGTTTATAAGTCTATCTGACGCAACACTAGAAGAAAAAACGATGGGATGGTCTTACTTGCACCTCGAGTGACGTAAGTTGTCGATTGCCGATAGAGAGGGATTTGGCGAGGTAGTGACTGAAGGGAAGATACGGATGTACACGATCGTAGCCCTGCTCGATCTGCTGCGCTTCGTCGTTTGCCGCGTTCGCGATGCTATGTCTTCTCTTCCTCTCTTCTGCTCTCCTCGATCTGTTGCACCTAGTCCTTTGCCGCGTTCGTGATGCTGTGTCTTCTCTTTCTCCCTGTTGCTCTCCTCGATCTGTTGTACCTTGTCCTTTGCCGCGTTCGTGACGCTGTGTCTTCTCTTCCTCTTCTTCTCTTTCCTTTGCTGCTCTTTTCGATCTCTTGCACCTAGTTCTTTGCCGCTTCGTGATGCTGTATCTTCGGTCTGTCCCTCTTACTCCTCTCGAAGGGTCCGCTCGTGTTTCGGTAACTTGCTCCTAGTTTAATTTCCGCGTGGGACTTATGCTCTCCCTCTTTTGTCGCGTTTGGAGGTGCGCTTACGTGCTCTCTTGCTCTTCCTCCTTTGCCGCGTTGGTCAGAATACGTCTTTACTCGTCTAAGTATGTTTAATGTAATATAATGTAAATATTTAATGTAAAAAATTTAATGTAAATATAAGTATACAGTGAATAAAGTAAATTTAAGGATGAGAAAAAGAAAATCGAGTAAGAAAAAATAATTACCATGGTAAAATTAAATTTACAACTGTCTCTTTCTGAGTACATAAGTCAGGTTGAGTACGCTTTATTAAAATGGCCTCATACACACTCAGGTGCACCTTACTTCTGCACCTTCGAAGAATCCGAAAGCAGGATCTGGCAGGCTTCGTTGGGACACAATCGATCAGATGTGTTACTATTATTTTTGTTTTATTGAAATTAATACTTAATCTATTTCCTTTACAATATTCATGTATCATTTCAATTTGTTTAATAAGCCCAATTTGTGATTCACTGAAGAGTAGAATGTCATCAGCATACAAAATAGCAGATATTTTATTTTCATTGCTGTGTAACTGGATTGGGTCCAAAAATTGAATGTTTTTGTCAAGTATTTTTAGCAAGTCGTTCATATATATATACAAAAGAATGTCGGTGATAAACTGTCGCCTTGTGGAATTCCATTTTCAAGTCTGAAAGCATCTGTGTCTTGTCCTTTATACAAAACCTTATACGTTTTATTGTCTATCAACTTTTTTAGTAAATGTAAAATTTTGCTCGTGGGTAATAGTTCATTGAGCTTTCGTTTCAAATTCGATTTCGGAATGGAATCGAAAGCTTTTGATAAATCTATGAAGCATAAGTACAAGGGTGTTTTCACATTGCTATATATTTTATTAATCTCTCTCACTAAAAATATATTATCAAGTGTTGAATGTCCTTTTCGGAATCCTATTTGAGCTTTGTGAATTATTTCATTTTCGTCTAGCCAAATATTCAAACGCTCATTTAGAATTTTTGTTAATAATTTTTCCACATACGATGCTAAGTTGATGTGTCTATAATTTGACATATTATTCCTATCTCCTTTTTTTAAGATTGGGGTAATCCAGCTATGATCAAAGGGAAGATCACCATCATTCATCATGTTATTGAATAGATGAGAAAAAATATCAAGGAATTCTTTAATATTGTCTTTTAACATTTCATAGACAAACAAGACCATCAGGTCCACTAGATTTGGAATTTTGCATCGTTTTTAGGCAATTCTCTATTTCCTCATAGGTTATGTCTGTATTCAGTATTTCAGGAGCCAATATATTTGGAGGCGATACTTCAGTCAGAACACTTTAGTTGACAGTGGATCGAATTTTTGTCTCCATTTTCAATATGTATTTTGAATTCCTGTGCTGTTAGAGTTGAAGTATTAGCTGGCTTTATTTTGAAATTGTCACCTTTACTTAATTGCCAGTATCTTTTGTAATTGTTTTCTGCCTTCGTGTTATATAATAACTTCAGCTTCTCTGATTTGAATTTCTGCTTTTCTCTTCGTACTCTTATTCAATTCATACTTTAATTCCAAAAGCTCCTTTAAATTTTCTTGAGTTCTGCATTCTTTAACTCTGTTTACTGCGTTTTTGTATTTTCTTCTATAGCTTCTAGTGTCTTCAGAATAAATTGTCCTAATAGGATCATGATTTAATGCACGTACGTCAGTAATGACCTCATCTTTATACTGAACTATTTTATGATATGTTTCCTTACTGGTAAGCTCATTTGTTTTTATTGTCTTGGAAAGACTACGGCATTTTTCTGAATAGTTAGCCTTATCAAATTGTAGCTCATTTCGTGTCGTCCATTTGTAAGGTCTTTTGTTTGCAATTTGCAAATCTCATCTTCTTGTAGTTTCACTGAATTTAGTTTGTTGCGTTATCCACTTTGAATTATTTTTGAGTTTAATATTAAACTCTACATGTAACGGTATGTGATCCGTGTATAACACTGGATCCGATATATGAAATAGTTGCAAGAAGTGTAACATTGATTTTGATAATAACAGGTAGTTAACGGTTGTCCGGTCTTGATGTTCGAAAGTGAAACGGCCGCAAAGGGTATGGTATACCCTTTTCATAAAAAACGATATCATGTCATATAATTACAAATCGAAACTCCTTATGATTGCTTCTTTTCCTAATTACAATGATATAAGTTTATTATTTGTTTTTTATCAAGTTTGATATAAAGAACTTAACATACCAGTATTTTTGCTACTACTATCATTATTCAGAAACGAAGAACGTCATTGTAATCCCAAAAATTTCTCTATACATATGTATACTGTAAAATGTTTTTAACACTCAAAATTGTTCATCAGGTCTGCATGATTGCTTAGGTCAATAGAGAACACAAAATCACGACAATTCTTCACAATCAATACAAAAATATCATCTATGCTCATTACAGATCGTTTTTTTGCATTTGCTGCAGCAAACGAATGTTTTTCTATCACGTGAATAGGGACAAAAAGAGCATCTCTTGCTCTTTTGAAGACGAATTGGGTGAAGGGATGGAGATTGAGCTCGTACCTTGTAGCCCAGGTCTTGAATTGCTGCTTTTGACTTTTTCGAAATGCCTGTCTCATTGATAATCCTTCTTTTGATATGAGCATCGATCTGCAGTTGGTATCCACAATTTTTGAGAAATGTGTAATGCTGTTCACTTTTTTGTACGATGTTTGTATGTTTGTTGTAATGCAGAATTGCACCATTATTGCCTGCCACATCGACCATGTTTGAAAATATCGCAAATGGCCATCTTCGGCATTTCCGTTTGCATGACAAACCTCTCACACGCTTATCAGCAACATCAACGCCGGATTTCGTCTCATTGTAAAACTTGACTGTACATGGTTTTTCTCCAACATCGGGAACAGGAACAATTCGATTACATGTATCCAAAAGAAGAACCGGTTTCGTTCCCTTGTCCCAAAACGAAGCCAATATACCTCCCTGATCGTCGGAGAACACACGGGTATCTTTCTTCTGGCGGTTTGTCGGTTGAAACAAACACTTTTCTCCTGGATGGATTTGCTCTGTTACATTCGTGTATAATCCGCCTACCTTGAAGATTTGTGTACAAGACTACTTCGTCCAGAGTTTTATCCAAAAAGATGAGTATTGCCTCTCGTTCATTTTCGGGATTTATACCTGGTGCAGGTCCTTTCGAGAATCGAATAATATTTCTTGATGGTTCTCGTCCAACATTTGTTGGTTCATGATCGTACCAAACACAACCGGAAGGAGCCACAAAAGTAGTAGGCCTACCAGCACCTTGACGGGAGAATGACGCTTCCCCTTCGTCTTCTTCTTCAGAATCAGATTCATTTCTATCGACCTCATGCAAAGATTCTAAATCTAATATATTATCGTTCGTATCTGAAGCAGGAAGCAGGTTGGACCGAATAGGCTCATCTGCAACGTTATCAAAAACATCAATATTGAAGTCTTCTTCATCTGACTCATCATCCTGTTGCAATATCATAGCGATGGCTTGCTCCTTACAGAGGCGCTTAGGGCGGCTCATGGCTTTAGCGGTACTTGCAGTAGTCGGTTATCGATAGTGAAATAGTAGATAGTGAATCACAGCAAGCTCGCTGAGAGAATCTCAAGTGAGGATGCCAATGCATTACTGGGTGATTCAATGCTCACATGACAACCGGTTGACCAATGAGAAGTCTCTTGCAGCATCGACAAGAAACGTTTGCATTCACTGATATTTTTACGAACTAGAAATGAAAATGTATGTATCCAAAGTCGCACAAAACATAGGAAGGTACTTGGGCGTATACATAACAGAAAAACTATATACGCTATTTTAAAACTCTTGTACAATTTTAAAGAACATCGTATTTCAGCAAAAGTCATGGAATTTCAAAAGAATCGGTGGATTATTTTAGGATTTACAAATCGTTGAACATGTCATAGGGTATGACATACCCTGAAAACCGGACAACCGTTAATAACTGATTTTCTTGCTTCTTCATTTCGGAGCGTCATGAAAGTTGGTTTGCCTGGTTCCATTCTACCATTGGCAATTATGAGTGATGTAAGATTACAAAATTCGATTATATCTTTTCCTTGACTATTTTCTTGGATTAAGATTTTATTTCTTGGATTAAGATTTAATTCTATTGTCAGATAATGATCCGATTCGGCCATTTAAATCACCGATAAGAATTACATTTTCCATTTTGAAATTAACGATATGATGCCTGATTTTATATTTCGATTCTCGGGTTTCTCTATAGCAAATGATTACGAAGACTTCCTTGATATCTTTCCATTCATCGTTACTTACTTTTCATCTATCAAATTTTCACTTTTTGTACCATTTTATGTATTTTTGTGATATACAGACACGCCTTTGATGTTTCTACCATAAAAGGTATTTCTTTTAACAATTGTATGATGCCCATGATAGTTAGGAATTTGAGGTAAATCCCATTCGTTACGTAAGTGAGTTTCAGAGAAGCATATAATGTCAGCGTTATTGGCATGCATCAATAAATCAGAGTGATTAATTTTTTCATCTGTCAGTCCATTGATATTAACATAAAATATATTCATGATCTGTTTGTTATCAGAAGTGTCAGCAACATCGTTCCCTAACGTCTCCTCTCCTTCATTGATTTCGTCAAAAATACGAATTAGAGGCTTGGATAGGAGCAGAAGTTATATTATTTGTATGAATGTTTTGCATATTTCCTCCAGTCGTTGGTATGTTCGTAGGGATGTACTGCTGTTGGTTGTTCATTGTTGGCCTTGCGAAATATTGTTCTTCCGTTCTTCTGTTAACTTGGTTCATTTGGGGCATTTGATTACTTTGCCAGTACGTTCTTCGCTGTTGGTTAAACCCATAATGTCTTCGATTTGGAATGGAAGGAAAATTTTGATACCTTTGTTGACTTGACGGGAAGCGATTTCTTTGGAATGGTCTTCTTCCGTAAGTATTACTCCAACAGTTACGAGCTATATGACCTTGCTTGTGACAATTGTAGCATCGTATGAAAGACCTCTGATTGTTTGTATTTCTTCGAAAACTTCTCTGTTGTTGATGGTTTGGGTGCCCTCTCTGTTCTTCAATCGTTCTCTTGATCTCATCAATTTTCATGTTTAGGTTTTGCATGTTATCATCGATTTCCTTTTTCGTATAAAATCCGTACAGTATGTCTTCTAGGCCATCGCTCGTGCATTTTCCTCGATCTGCTTTCAGTTCTTCGATAACTTTTTCTTTGATATTGTTTTCTGATTTTCTCAGCTCATCTTCGAATATCTCCATTGATTTCAAGTGTTCCAGACGCTGTCGCGCTTGATGTTTCAAGGACTCGTTCATACTATTGGCTTCTGTTCAAAGTTCAAATATTCTTTTGTCTCTTTTCTCGATTATGCACTAGTTCTTTGATCTTTTCGTTCCACTCTTCAATCTCTTTCTTCAGTTTGACAAGTTCTTCTGTTTCATTGTTGTTCTGTGTAGTTGGATTGCATGTTTGAGTGAAATGTTCTATGTGGGTAGGATGAAGACTCGTAATGCAAGCCTCGCACGTATACTTTCTTTTGTAAAGATGTTTCTTGAAATACTTTGTAAGTTCATAAGGAGGTAAATTCGTACAAGATAAGCTCACTCTCCCTCCCCCCTCTCTTTATGACATAGATATTTGTTCCTATTGTTAATGATGAAACTGTCAAGTTGTTCTAATCAGATTTGCTTCATCGATATATTTTGCAAGAAGTTTTAATTCCCTATGATTTAATGTATCCATGATTTGATGGAACTCTGATTTACTATTTGTCTGTAAAAACGGAGCAATTGAGTTTCTAATGCTGTCATATTTTGAACACGAACAGAAGTAGTGAAATAAATCTTCAATTTCATTATTACAATTCTTACAAATGCATTCGTCATATGTCTTTCTGTCATTATACCTTCCTATTTCGGTGATTAGGTTGTGGTTGCCAGTTCTCATTTTAAGCACTGTTGAAACTACTTTGCTATTGTTTGTTATATATATATTCGTATGAAATGTACAGTGATAAAGAAAGAGAAAGAAAGTTAAACACAAAGATCAGTTTCACGAAGCCACGTGCGTAAGTCACGATCGACGGTCTTCAGGTCACCACACATTCCAATTACAGGACACATCAGGACGTGTTCACTAGTTTGAACGTCTCCGCATCTGCAGGAATCACTTGAGGACAGACCGATCTTATGCATGAATGCAGCGACTCTGCCGTGTCCAGATCGGAGGCGATTCAGGAGGACCCACTGTCCTCTGGGGAGATCGGACCCGGGAGGATGGTAAGCCGGTTCGGATATGAAGCGCCGAAGTCCGTGACTCGCCTGTGTCCATTTTCGTCTCCATTCATCTGCAGCCCATGAGTTGGAATAGGTTGTTGATAGTGGGATAAGGCCGTTGTGTCGTCTGGATAGAGGGTTGCGTGACTTAAGTCTTCTTGATGGTCGGTCGTTGGCGAAGAGCTTCTTATGCAGCAGGTGGTCACTGTCCGAAGCTCTTTGGTGAAGTCGTATCGCAAGTCTTTCGCGGCGGATGTCAGGAGGTTCAATGCCACTCAGAATGGGCAGGATGTCAATTGGTGTACTGCGTATACAACCAGAGATTAGTCGCATAGTGTCATTTAGAGCGCAGTCTGTCTTCTTGGAGTGGGTACTCTGCATCCAGATTGGAGAGCAATACTCCGCGCTGGAGTAGCAGAGAGCAAGGGCGGAGGTTCGAAGCACAGAGAACTCGGCGCCCCAACGGCAACTAGCGAGGGTGCGTAGTATTGAATTACGGGCGTTGATCTTGGCTGCGACTTGTTTAAGGTGTTGCCCGTACGTAAGTGATCGGTCTAGCGTTATGCCGAGGTACTTCGGAGAGATAACAGGTGAGATGACTTTCCCTTGTAAATGGACGTTTAACTGTTTGTTGGCCTGACAGTTCTTGAGATGAAAAACACTGCATACTGTTTTTTCGGCATTTAGTCTTAGTCTCCATCGATGAAAGTAAAAAGTCAGTTTGTCAAGGTCATTGCTAAGTGTCCGCTCGATTTCGGTAGTAACGTTTCCTTTAGTTAGTAGGGCTATGTCGTCAGCGTAGATATACTTATGGCTAGTCGTAACAGGTAGATCGTGAGTGTAGATGTTGAACAGCAATGGTGCAAGTACAGAGCCTTGTGGTAAGCCATTACGAAGAAAACGACGTCGAGATGACTGCCCACGGAGATTGACCACAAAGCTTCGTTGACTAACCAGTGTCATAATCATTTTGACCATGTGCTTAGAGGGAATGGTTTTCAATAACTTCAAGTTAAGACCTCGTAGCCATACTGTGTCGTATGCGGCTGAAAGGTCGATAAAAACAGCACCAGCAAAAACGTTTTCTTCATAGGCATCTTCGATGTCTTCAGTTAGCAAGGCAACTTGATCAGTGGTACAGCGGTTAGGGCGGAAGCCGGCCTGCTCATGAGGAAGAACAGATTCGACGATGGGAGTGATACGGTTGTAGATCAGACGCTCGAACAGCTTGAATGCGATGCAAAGTAAACTGATCGGCCTGTAGCTGGTGGGAGAATCCTGAGGTTTATTTGGCTTCAGGACGGCTATAACTTTTGCAGTTCTCCAGATTTTAGGAATTTTGTGAGATTTTAAGCAGGTTGTGAAAAATGACGTCAGCCATGCGATGTATAAATCTGTCAGGTTTTTGTAGAATTCAGGATGGAGGTTATCCGGTCCTGGGCTTTTTCCGCTTTTACTGAAGTGGATTGCGCTGCAAATTTCTTCCTCCGAAAAGTTGTAGCAGAGATCGATGTCAGCATATGGGGCATTACAGGAAGACTTGAGATCGCAGTTTACTGTGCATGTGAAAGCTTTATCTGGACTGGAATACTTTCCACTAGACAGGAGGCTGTGAGCGATTTGATTTGGTGTAACAGGAGTCACGGTGGTGGTTACAGTTGTTCGGGCCGTTAGTTTATTCAGAGTGTTCCACGCTTCTCTGCTTGAGTGCTTCATATCGATCTTATCAATGGATGATAGCCCGCGAGCTTGTCTGCGAGTATTGATGTACTTGATGAGTTCGTTTGCAGACTGCTTCTTTTCTTCTAGTGAGACGGATTGCTCATGTTGTCTAGCGAGTTCAGAGCATTTCTTGTCCCAGCAAGGTATATATGTCTTCCTGTAGCCACGTGGGATAGAGAATTTGGCTCCTCGGATTATGGCGCGTTGAAATTCCTGGAAGTTGTGATCGACGTTTGGCAGAGATGGGTCTGGGAGGTCATAGTTAGTTAACAGCTCCTTAAATTTCTCCCAGTTTGCCTTCCGAAAATTCCATCTTGGGAGATGACTTGTGGCCGTTGTTGAGATGGCGGCTGGGTGGGTAATCAGTGTCGGTCGGTGTTGAGATCTCGGGAAATTCGGTAATACCGTACGAGTTGGGAGTGGTAGGAGGCTCGTCGTATCGGAGCTGAAGAATGTAAGATCTGGATTCGTATACGAATCCCAGGCGGCTGAGTGAAATGTTTTGGGCTGCTTGTTGTCATACAGGAGTTGGAGGTCACCGTTGGAAGCCCATTCTGAGATAGAAATACCGTTAGAGTCGTTTTGACGATATCCCCATCTGCAATTATGACTGTTGAAGTCCCCAGAGTAGATGACGGGATGTGGCAGGATAGGAGGTAATTGAATGTTCGTGTTAGGAGGATTGTACACGTTCACAACATTTAATGCATCGCCAATTTTTGTAGCTACCCATTCGGTTAATTGGTTGGGGCTAGATTTTGCTACAAATAAAGCTGACATGTTGTCTCTGACAAGAGTAGCAATTCCATAATGAGGATGATGTATTGCGTCCGCGAGGAAAAATCCAGAGACGTTGATGTCATTGTCGCATTTGGTATGAGTCTCTTGTAGAAGAATGACTGAGATGGCGTGCCGGTAGCAGATATTCTGTATAACCTCGCACTTGGCTCTGGTCAGGCCTTCTACGTTGAGTTGGAGGATGCTCGGACCACTAGCGGCTAGGAAGCCAGAAGTGTCGTTTCGGCTGAGATCAGGTTTGGTATTGTTTGGAGCGTTACACGCATTGTACATTTCTGTTGTTGACATTAGTTTCCCCGATGATTAGTCGAGTACTTACGAGGGGGACCACGAGAAGGTTGCCAACTTCCCCCCCCATTGTTTGTTATTTTTAGATATCTTTTTGTATTACACTCAAAACGACATAGCTCTAAATAATTTAAACCTTTGTTGCTATGTTTTGCCATATCTATCCATTGTTGTCTGAAGTATTCTGTTAATCTTTTATTAATCATTTTTTTTGTTTGTGCAATTGAGTTGAGACTTATGGTTTGATGTATATCATCTAATGTGAGATTTCTGATCAGTCTATTTATGCGAAATACCCAAGTATTATGAAAAGCACGTTCTTCTATGTTTTGATTGATGATTTTGAATATCTTTTTTGTTGATAAATTTTCGTTTAGATGGTTTAGCTTCGACCAATAATTTAATGCCGCTTTATAAAAGTGAAATTCTATAGGTTTGACCCCAAATTCTCCAAATATGCAGTAATTTGGCGTTGTACGTTTCAAGTGATATTGCTTTTTAAAAATTGAGTTTGAATTTTGTTGAGGTCCTGTATATTTCTATCGAAATAAAATTCCGAACCATATTTCATTTTTGAAATTGTCAACATTTCGAATGCATTCATAAGAATATCTCCGTCTACATATCCGAAATCTTTTATTGTTTTACCTGTTATACATGCCGAGATCTTTCCTTGCTTTGCTAACTCGTTAATCTGTTTTCGATCATCTTTCGAAAAAAATACTCCGAGACCCACGATTTCCTATTATTATATTCATTTACTACTTCAATTGTGGTAGTGCTTTCACTTGTCCTGATTTCGACATGACTGTAATTCTTCAAGTCATTATATATCATTATTTTAGTTTTATCAAAGTTGATGCTCAAGCAATTTTCTATACAATAGTTTTGCACAATTTGTATTTGCTTCATTAATCCTTTTTTCGAATTGCTCATCAATAATATATCGTCTGCGTAAATAAGTGAAGCTAATTTTGTATGCATAATACTTATGGGATCTATGGCATCAAAATTCTTTTCTAATTCTATAAGAAGATCATTCATATAAAGACAGAATAATGTCGGTGATAAGCTGTCTCCTTGTGGAATACCATTGTTTAGCATAAAAGTATTGCTTTCTTCATCATTAAATAATATTTGATAATTTTTATTCATAAGAATGTTTTGCAACAATGACAGAAATCTCCCTCTCGGAATTACGTGACTGAGTTTATATAATAATCCATCTTTTGGTATGCTATCAAAGGCCTTCGATAGATCAATGAAACAAAGATATAATGCTGTCTTATTATTTTTGCTTATTCTAATTATTTCTTTAAGGATCCATATGCAATCAATGGTAGAATTATCTTTTCTGAAACCTATTTGTGATTGATGAAGTAATTCATATTTCTCTATCCATTGATTTAGTCGGTTATTGAATATTTTTGTCAAAAGTTTTTCCAAGCAAGAAGAAAGATTTATAAACCTGTATGAGCTAACGTCGTTTCTGTCCCCTTTCTTGTAAATTGGAGTTATCCAACTAATTTTCCAAAGGAATATTTTCGTTATTCAGAATATTATTAAATAATATATCAATTAGTTGGAGTGTGTTATCCATATTCATTTTCAGAAATTCATAGACAACATGATCAGGACCGCTAGATTTGGAATTGGCCATATTTTTTAATGCATCAGTAATTTCGTTAACTGATATTCGAATGTTTAAAGTATCGTCATTCGGCACTATATTGCTGTTGAGGAAATTATCTACATTAATATAATTTACAATTTTTTTATTACGATCTGTCAATTTTTTGTCTCTGTTTAGCAATTCATTTTTGAATGCTGAAATAGATAAATGGGTATTATTGCGCTTTCTATTTTTTATTTTTTTATTATTCATTAACTGCCAAAATTTTTTGTTATCATTTTTCGTTTTAGCATCCTTTAATTCGTTCAATTTCAATGATTGTATTTTTCTTTTCTCTTTTTTCATCGCTTTATTTAAAACTTTCTTTGTTTTCATTAATGATGTAAGGTTTTCTTCTGTTTTATCTGTTTTCCATACATCTACAGCTATTTTATATTGTTGCCTGAGCTGTCTCGTACCCATGGTGTAGATAATTGTTTGATTGTTTTTTTAATGGTTTGAATTGCTTTCTTAGTATTTATAACAAGATTATTGTAAACCTCGTGTTCTGTTAGATCATTTTCTTTTATGTTTTGCAACAATTTATTGCAATTTTGCCTGAAGTCAATGAAATTAAACTGATTTTCACAATCGCTGGTCCATTTGAAAGGCTTCGCTCTTCTAGTTTTGTTTTGAGAGTAATAAATCTCTCTCTCTCTTTTGACACTTCATCTTTTGACACTTCTTTATCATCTAATGAAGGCTAACTCTCTTTCATTCACTGCTGCACATATCGTGATTCCCCGCGCTCTCTTATCTCGCTGCGATGACTTGGCCTAAATTTAGCGAGCGGAATCTCTCCAAAGGGAAAATATTACGTGACACTTTGCTTTTAACAGAAAGCATACTTCATTCATAGGTTTTTACAGATGTATGTACAAAGTAATAAATCATCAATAAAATTAAAATGGGATAAAGCCTATTATTTAGTATATATATTAAATTTTATCGAAAACAAATATCGGGTCACTCGTGAAACCGATATTGATTCTCCAGAAAACCAAGATATAAAGCTGAAAAACCAATTTTGGTTTCCCAGAAAACCGATGACTTTTGGTTTTCCGGAGAACCAATTTCACTTGGTTCTCTGGAAAACCATATTTGGTTTCACCCCCGGGACAGGCTGAAAAATCAAAATTGGTTTTCCAGGAAACCAATTTTTTTAAGAGTGAGATCGATTCAAAAATACATAGAGGAAAGTTTGAATTATAAGTTGAAGATTCAATCTACTCTAGTTGAAATTGATAATATGATAAAGTCTAAAGCTACTGTTTCTGAATCGTCCTCAATCAAACTTCCGAAATTGCAGTTACCTACCTTCTCAGGTAATAAAATGGAATGGCGGTCTTTCTATGATATATTTTGTACTGCTGTTATAAAGAACCCTACTTTATCTGAAGTGCAGAAATTTGTTTATTTGCATTCGTGTCTAAAAGGCACTGCGAAGGCTGCCATAGCGGGAATGAACCTTGTTGATAGTAATTTCAGTATTGCTGTTGACATTTTGCGTGATCGGTTTGGGTCCCCTCAGAGTGCTATTAATGATCACTTACGTACTATACAGGAGGGTGTCTTGTTTATCTGAGAATGTTGAGCATATGCGTCATTATTACGATAATTTGAAATTCCATACTCGCAGTTTACACAGGCTAGGCGTTGAGTGTGATTCATACGAGACGGTTGTATTGCCAGTGATTATGTCTAAATTATCAAAAAATGTTCAGTTATCAATGTGCTCCCGGTTTTGTCGCGTGATTGAGACCATTGATGATTTTTTGAAAGCTTTTGAAATTGAAATTAAGCTTCGTGAAGCTATAGAAGAGCAATACTCACCTCTAAAATATTCTGAAAATAATTCAAAAACAATTGACAAGCTTAGCAACGAAAAGTGTGGTTCCGTTATAGCGCTGACAACCTCAGATAAAGTTTCCGTTGAAAATGTACATGTAAAGAAGAAATGCGTATTTTGCGCTGGCGAACACAAGTCATCTTGGTGTGATAAATTGAAATATCTTGAGGATAGAGTTGAGTTCATTAAAAAAGAGCGACTATGCTTTTTATGCCTTAAGCAAAATCACAATACCAAGAGCTGTAAATTCCAGCAAAGTTGTAAGAGATGCTCTACTCGTAAATCGCATCATATATCAATCTGTCCAACAATTATTAAATGCAAACAAAAAGTGGAATGTAATAATGATGAATCAGACAAAAACTCCGCATCAGTTCAAGTTGTTAATGTTGAGTCGGTCAAAGAGACAGGACATGTAATGACCACATGTGGAGGAAACCGGCATATTATGATTCCCACTGCTAAGGCTGTTCTGTTATCTCCAGACGGCAAATCAGAAATCCTGATAAAATTGATCATGGATACAGCGAGCTCGAGAACATACATACGACAAGATTTATGTAATTATTTTAACATTCCGACTGGATCTGAGGAACACTGGTCAGTCAATACCTTTGGGACTAAAGATGTAACTCATCATATATCTTCAAAAGTCGATGTTCAAATAAAGAAAATTAACTCTGACGAAGTTATTACTTTGTCAGCAAATACGGCTGACGTAATTTGCAATAATCAGCAATCGATCGACGTCAAGTCTTTAGGTCAGTTCGATAATTTAGATTTGGCAGATTTTTACGATGAAGGGGACAATCACTTGGAGATCGGCATGCTGATTGGTGCTGACCAGTACTATGACATCGTTTTTGGAAATCAGATAATTAGAGGCAAGGATAGTAGTCTCGTCGCTGTTAACAGTCGATTGGGCTGGTTAATACAGGGACCCGCTATTCCTTCAGGTAAATCGTCTAATGTAAGATGTTTATCCTCGATTGTTATGCTTTGCAAATCGGATGATGTTCGACTGCACCGAAAGAATTTGAGGAATCTTCATTTGTTCCAGAAATGTTGTTCTCAGACGGTCATTATACGGTGTCTCTACTTTGGAAACAGACTAAGTCGCAATTGGCTCTTCCTGCTTATTATTCTGTGGCTTTGAAACGTCTGTACAAATCGTCTGTATATTCAGCAAGAGATGATCTAAATCAAGAATGTCAAAATTATTCAGCAGCAGTTAAAGAATTGCATTATCGAAAAAGTAGATGTAAACAACAGTTCGTTACCGATTCATTATCTTGCTCATCGTCCTGTGATCCGCCCGAGCTCGACCTCAACGCGAATAAGAATTGTATTCGATGCCTCATGCAGAGAAAATAGAAGAACACCTTCACTCAACGACTGCCTAAGCTCTGGACCATGTAGTTTGCCTTTAATACCAATTCTTCTATGCAAATTTCGTTTCCACGCAATTGGTGCTCTTGTGAACATAGTTAGTCTATAGCTTTTACAGTCTCACAGCCTGTTTGTCTATAACTGTCGGAAGTCCAAGGCAATCTATAACATGGAATTTAATTAAGTTCGCCAGATAGCATGTTCCACTATGAGAGGCAGCTATGAATAATCTACAATCCAAATTCAGTGAAATTTATTCAACTCTGAGTTCAAATATGGTTTGCCGTGACTAATTAGCAAGTTAAATTAAGATTTGTATAGACTGTAAATCTAAACCCATACAATAAAATTCTTGTATTCTTGCCATCGCAATATCCGTCTGCTAAAATGTGATTCTTCAAAAATCCCGGTTGGACGCCGTTACTACTACCATTTTAATTTTTGGAGGGCCTCCCTGATTCCAGATACAGCAGGCTCTTTTAGTACTTTTCACACGACCGCCCTTAGCTACGCGTTGAATATAACCAGTCAGTAATTCTGAAACATTTTCTGTGTATAGGCCTATATAATGCCACTTAAATCATTACATTCTCTGCAAAACAATTTAAGTTTCGCCTCAGCCTCAGGTCTACCATATCAGTCCAGCTGTTAAAATGTTTTCTTTGTTGAAATTAGGTCTAGACCATAGGCCTAAGCATCAGGCAGTGATCGTGAAGTTGGCCTTTTTAGGCCTATTCTATTTTTTTAATTCAGACAAAGAGAGAGAATGTTTCGAAGAGTCACATTCCGTATACTGGAATGTAAAGTTTGACAATTTGAATGGGATCTTCGTTAATTTAGATGTGACCATGATACGTTATGCTTACCCGTGGTATTTTGGATGGCGGTGCTAACTCGTTTAAATGAATTTACGATATAGGTATCGAAGTGTGATGCTCTCGTAGTTACAGTTATAATCGAAAAATATGTTAATTGCATAAAGTCTACTCTGAGTAGTCTGCAGGGCTGCCAACTGTCCCGGTTTTGGAGCTCAATTTTGGCATCCCGCCCGGTCGCCAGTCTCGCCGGGACATTTATCCTGTCAGATGCGCCCAGGAATTAATAGCCCTAGACTAGATATCTACGTGTTTCTAATATTTACTACAACCTCCATCGCCGTAAGGTTCCATAATGACTATTAAATGTTTCGCTTTCATTCCGCTATATTTTTTTCGAAATCGTTTTCCTTCGTTCGCAACATAATATACCGTTATGATAAGCCAAAGTTTGGGGCATACACTGCGCAGTAATTTTCCATGGTGAGCTACCTTGTCGTGCCTTCATTACTGAAGTTGCGGATTGCAGTGTGAAAGCAGTGTGATTAAAACAGTCCGAACTCACGAATCCCCTACATCTGTACTTTGGAGCAGCTCCGGGATACCTTTTGGGGATATCGAACTTTTCCACTTCCGATAGCCGATTATCTCTGGTGTAATGGGGTGCGGCATCAATCTTCGGTTGCGTCTAAATGGTTGACGACCTTCAGAGAAGCTTACACTGATTATGCTGGGGATTTTAGCCATTCCTCACATGAACGCAGATGCAGAACGAGTCCTCATTATGTTTCAATAACAGCGTTCTGAGACTTGTCCCAGCATGTCTAATGACCCTTAAGCTTACTGATTTTGAGAATGGGAAATGGGAGGCGAACACTAGCTGACAACGGAAAATGCGACAGAATAACTTTCACCTTTCTTCATTCCTCACAGTAGGCTAGCTTAGACTCGAGTCAACTCGTTCTACTGTCTATATAATTCCTTGCAAATTGCTATGTCGTTTCGTTTAGTTTTATACTTTATTATTTTTTGATTATAGCTTCTTGTAATTTTCAGATTTAACAGCATTTGTAATTCGAATCAGGGTTGCATCCGGGTCGGGTCCGCGAATCCAACGGGTCCATGGATCCGGATGGACCCGGACTACAAATTTTCTTTTGTCTTTATTTTTAGCGGGGCAATATTGTTAATTGTTTTTAGAAATCTGGAGTTTTACGTGGACCATAGGCCAACTTGTAAGGCTAAACCAATCGACAATCGAATTGAGATAGCCCTGAAATTCGTGGGTCTCTATAAGCTTTTGCTATAAGCAACTCGACCAATTAGGTCGACCTATTACACAAGTCTTATCGGTAATTCGGTAGGCTACGTGTGCAATGTACATAAACTTAGATGTAGAGCTAGGCTTAGGCTTGCAAGTAAGATGAGTATAGGTCTATATTATGAATAACATGGACTAGCGTACTAGTAGGCTTGTGTAGTCCTACTTACTTGGTTATGGAAATGTGAAAAATAAATCCGGATTAAACGGATCCAGGATTTTCCGTGTCCATGAGTCCACTGGATCCAAAGTCTCCGGCTAAGTCCCGAAGCTCCCGAGGCTCCGAGTCGGGAGTCCCAAGGATCCGAAGTCCCTAAGCTTCCGGGTCCGCGGATCCAAAGACCCGGACGACTCGAACCCGGATTCAGCAATGATTCGAATATACATTAAATATATCTAAGCTATGTGTCTTATTTGACTTTGAATATTAAGGATTTTAGTGATTTAAGTAAAGTTTCATCCTCAAACATTTTGAACGATGAAATTCTTTGACATCATCTCCTGACTCGGACTACTGTAACCAGTTAAACAACAGCTAATTACGTTACGTATGTTATTGCGACCTTCACTACATGGGGAATGTCACTTAATCCTCATAAAGATTGAAGTTGTGGCATGAGAACGCTATACCTTTGAGTTTTTATAAACTTTTCATCTTCATAACGCCGTTGTTTTTGACGTATCAAAAATGTCATAATGATTAGAACGTTATACAACATACTTCAAAAGATTGATATTTCATCCTTTGCATTTTCTATATTTTTAAACATTTTAAGCGCAACCTGATTCAACCAACTCCGATGTTGACTTGGATTTAGAAATCTGAATGACGAAGAAAATCTGAAATGAAGCAAAACAATTCTTTTCGGTATGACCCAGTGATTGACACTTCAACTGTTGGTCTATGTACTGGGACACACTGAGATATTATATGTTTTGGAAAATGTATCACTATCTATTATCTTTCAACACCTCAGGAAAAACATGGAAAATTCAGAGTAGTTGTTCATATTTTGAGAAATACATGGAAGAAATACTTCAGTGTGAACAAATACATGTATTATTGACTGTTTACATGAAATGCTTAGGACATGCATGAAATAAGTTTAGATAGGCCCTGAACAGGTATTGGCACGATAAAGAAATAAAGCCAAAAAATATTATCAATGTTTAATAATTCAATGCCTGTCGGTTGTATATTTCATAGTTGTATATTTCTTACATTGTATTACTTCTATCCGGTGCAACACTTATTAGATCTGTCAAATTTGCCAGAAGAAAAATCCAGGGAAAACCGAGGGAAAATTCATGGAATTTGTTCGGACAAAATGCGTTATCACCCTGACATGGTTTAATTCTTGTGACAGATGCGGGTATCGGCCAGGAGCTTGAATTCCACTGAAGCCTCATTGTCTTAAACATTTATATTTAAATTATGAATTTCATGCAGGTGTTGATCAATTACTGTATGCATCAGCATTATTTTCAGCATGAAGAAACGATGGAAAGAAGCGTGCGAAAATGCAAACTGAATGCTATATTGGAAATGTAAGTTCATGATTTACTATCAAACTTACCAATACTCGAGTACAGCAGACTGTTAATCAATCGATCGATTTTGAAATATGAGGGGCGAATCAGAGGGTGGGATGTGGTCGATTCGGCTGTGGCCTCGGTTTTGTATGATGAGAACGTTACCCTGCACTGATGAGGTACAAATAGCCCGAATATCGGTCTGCAAGTCCGAGAAATCTCTGATCGACTAGATTAACAATGAGTTGCTTTATCCCTATTGGATTAAGACACTTACTAGGTTCAACTTCAACAATATTATAAGTGTATGCTATATTAGTATATGTATATACTAGACTATAGTATTGTGTATTTCAACTACTTGACAATTATATCGCTTTAAATCAAACCATTATCTTAATACTGTAGGAAATCAATCTCTGAAATGTTTATGAAATGTTAATTTGTAGCTTCAGATCTTTCCGGGGGTTAAAAATTTATTGCTACATCTAGAAGTCATAGCTTATGAATTTTTTTTCTTTTCATGATAAGGTTTATACTCCCGTCTAAATTATGTAATTAGTAATTTAAAGGAAATTGATTTGATAAATGCAGATAAATTTTCTCATTCGATTTTGCTGATGGGTATACAAGGTTTGTCTACGTCCCCCATAATGACTACCGGCCGTATTTTTAAAAGTCAAAAGATCTTAAAATTGGTAAAATGGGAACTGACTGAAGTCTTACAGTCGTTGGCGCACTGTACACAGAGCGATGCAAACTTGAAATTTCTTAAACGACAAATACCATAGGCCATAGCTATCCAATTCATGGACTTGTAAATAATCTAAGAATAGCTACCACTTCACTAGGTGAAGACCAAATCGATCTTTCATTTGATGGGTCTCTAAGTGGAGTGCTAATCGGAGTGTTGGTCCAGAACATAGACATCATTAGTATAGCTATGATCTCTAATGTCGACAGAAACAATTTGAATAAGACAATTTGATTAAATCGCAAAAAAGTTACATGTTTTAGCTTACTGACCTCTGTACTCTTATACCGAGTATTGACATGTAATTTGCACACGGTCAGTGGCTCGGAGATCGGAGTTGATCTTCAATATGCAAATTACTTTTGCCGGCTCTTAATGAAACTAATTTCTGATTCTTATCCAAACAAATAAGAAGTTTTCATGAATCAAAAATTAATTCAGCAAAGAGCACCTTAGGAATGAAGCAAGAATTAGATATACCTCAGCATGTGCACTACGGGCAATATATATACAAACTTATTATGAAGATACAGTGATTTGAAGGTAGCCAAAAAAGGATTGTTCAAAGCATTATTCAACGGGCTGTAAATAAAGAAATGAAACTGATTTGAGGTTAATGGTCATGAACGGTCTTAGCTTTCATCTGACGTATCGTCGTGTGTCGAAATCGGTGAAGTTTTATTGGAGGTCTAATAACGTTTTTCAAGCAACCATACTTGTAGTATTCGATATACTACTGCTGATATTTCCACATTATGGCGTTAAGGTGCTATGACAATAGCAGCGCATGACCTCGTCTGTTGAAACATCGGCGTGCTCACGTTTGATGTGATGAGAAATAGGATGTTTTAACTAAAAGGACAATTCAGCTTTGTCATGGCGAAATTTAATGGCTGTGTTCTTGAAGGGAAAAGTTACTGTTCATATTGATGAGAAACTGTCCGAACGGCAAACTACATAGTCATGGAATCTGCGTCCCTTATCGATGGAAGGCAAGCTCTCGATCCATCAGATCGGTTTAATACTCGCTTGCTGATACTGAGAAACGACCCTTCTAATCGTTGTCATCTTAACTAAGGAATTCACTTGAAGAACCTACTGCTTCTGCCGATCTTTTACGGCTTGAAATTATGTTGAGTCCAGAATGGGCGTATCTAAGCAATCAGTAATCACCGTTTGATCGAGACCATGCCTTCACAAGTTCGACATGTGATAAACTTTCAGGTGAAGTAACTAGGTACATAGTTAGTTACTACAGTGAACATATCACTGGTTCTTTAATTGGTTAGCCACTAAATAACTGTCTAGCAAATATGACAAAATATGCCCTGTCTCTATCAAACTGCTCATACTTAAGCTATAACGTCTCGCCAATTATTAAAAATACCCGAACGTTGTCAGCTCATCATGTGTATCGGATTTCAGCTGTATCAAGTTTGTAGAGTTCGTAGTTGTCCTTAAATATGTAAACTGCTGCACATGTCACCCCACCTCACCTATCTCCAT
Organism: Prostheceraeus crozeri; assembly: GCA_907163375.1. Classification (NCBI taxonomy): domain Eukaryota; kingdom Metazoa; phylum Platyhelminthes; order Polycladida; family Euryleptidae; genus Prostheceraeus; species Prostheceraeus crozeri. The sequence continues at coordinate 217,538 of CAJQUW010004042.1, forward strand.
GAAAGCGATTGATCGTTGGAGTTTTCCCAATTGCGGTAGCGAAAACAGCGCTTCTTCATCCTCTCCAATCAGTCGTAGCTTGCATATGATAAACTGCATGTATAGCAATTCCAATTCTTCATGAAACGGTCGAGAAGACTGGTAACATCATATCAACTTACTATGAAGAAAGACTGAAAATGACCATTTCGAACATTCACCAAAATGACATAATTCCGTGCTTCTGACAGATAAGTGTCAATTGAATAAGCACTACCTAAAAATGAAAAATATACTTGGATTTGTAAATATCTAGGAGACGCAATATATTTACTAAACTTACTAAAACATGAAAATATACTTAACAGTGATAAATTCAGTGTGTAGAGGAAAACAAAATCTAATCATCATTTTCTTCATTTGCAGCTTTCGACCGAAAAGAAAAATAAACAAGCAGCAACCACATCCATCTGCCGTGGGCAAAGAGCTGGATATAAGCATAAATGGTGAACAACTTATTCCCAAAATTACATCATTACCGAAGAAGGCCAGAATTGATCATGTTTACCCGGAAGTCAATCAAGGACTGCCGGTCGAAGAAGCAGTGACTGAACGAGATAATCAAGGAACGGAATTATTACTATCAAGAATAGTACGATCACCCCGAGAAGACGAAGATACCCTTGTCGCTGAGTCGGAGTCGGAAGAGGATAACTTTGTCTCCGAGACGGATGAAGAAAACTCAGATTACTTTTTTTGTCCTGTGCGAAAGCAAAGGATCAGAACAACTCCATCGACACTAAGCCAAAACAATGACTTCATAAATAAAGGGGAATCAAGCAGGCCTGTCACAACGGCGTCATTGCCTCAACACCATGAAGATACCCCAGCGTCTGCAGAAGTACAGGAACGTCGACCTCTGAAAAGAACAAAGGAATCAAGCAGGCCTGTCACAACAGCGTCATTGCCTCAACACCATGAAGATACCCCAGCGTCTGCAGAAGTACAGGAACGTCGACCTCTGAAAAGAACAAAGGAATCAAGCAGGCCTGTCACAACAGCGTCATTGCCTCAACACCATGAAGATACCCCAGCGTCTGCAGAAGTACAGGAACGTCGACCTCTGAAAAGAACAAAGGAATCAAGCAGGCCTGTCACAACAGCGTCATTGCCTCAACACCATGAAGATACCCCAGCGTCTGCAGAAGTACAGGAACGTCGACCTCTGAAAAGAACAAAGGAATCAAGCAGGCCTGTCACAACAGCGTCATTGCCTCAACACCATGAAGATACCCCAACGTCTGCAGAAGTACAGGAACGTCGACCTCTGAAAAGAACAAAGGAATCAAGCAGGCCTGTCACAACAGCGTCATTGCCTCAACACCATGAAGATACCCCAACGTCTGCAGAAGTACAGGAACGTCGACCTCTGAAAAGAACAAAGGAATCAAGCAGGCCTGTCACAACAGCGTCATTGCCTCAACACCATGAAGATACCCCAGCGTCTGCAGAAGTACAGGAACGTCGACCTCTGAAAAGAACAAAGGAATCAAGCAGGCCTGTCACAACAGCGTCATTGCCTCAACACCATGAAGATACCCCAACGTCTGCAGAAGTACAGGAACGTCGACCTCTGAAAAGAACAAAGGAATCAAGCAGGCCTGTCACAACAGCGTCATTGCCTCAACACCATGAAGATACCCCAGCGTCTGCAGAAGTACAGGAACGTCGACCTCTGAAAAGAACAAAGGAATCAAGCAGGCCTGTCACAACAGCGTCATTGCCTCAACACCATGAAGATACCCCAGCGTCTGCAGAAGTACAGGAACGTCGACCTCTGAAAAGAACAAAGGAATCAAGCAGGCCTGTCACAACGGCGTCATTGCCTCAACACCATGAAGATACCCCAGCGTCTGCAGAAGTACAGGAACGTCGACCTCTGAAAAGAACAAAGGAATCAAGCAGGCCTGTCACAACAGCGTCATTGCCTCAACACCATGAAGATACCCCAGCGTCTGCAGAAGTACAGGAACGTCGACCTCTGAAAAGAACAAAGGAATCAAGCAGGCCTGTCACAACAGCGTCATTGCCTCAACACCATGAAGATACCCCAGCGTCTGCAGAAGTACAGGAACGTCGACCTCTGAAAAGAACAAAGGAATCAAGCAGGCCTGTCACAACAGCGTCATTGCCTCAACACCATGAAGATACCCCAGCGTCTGCAGAAGTACAGGAACGTCGACCTCTGAAAAGAACAAAGGAATCAAGCAGGCCTGTCACAACAGCGTCATTGCCTCAACACCATGAAGATACCCCAGCGTCTGCAGAAGTACAGGAACGTCGACCTCTGAAAAGAACAAAGGAATCAAGCAGGCCTGTCACAACAGCGTCATTGCCTCAACACCATGAAGATACCCCAGCGTCTGCAGAAGTACAGGAACGTCGACCTCTGAAAAGAACAAAGGAATCAAGCAGGCCTGTCACAACAGCGTCATTGCCTCAACACCATGAAGATACCCCAGCGTCTGCAGAAGTACAGGAACGTCGACCTCTGAAAAGAACAAAGGAATCAAGCAGGCCTGTCACAACAGCGTCATTGCCTCAACACCATGAAGATACCCCAGCGTCTGCAGAAGTACAGGAACGTCGACCTCTGAAAAGAACAAAGGAATCAAGCAGGCCTGTCACAACAGCGTCATTGCCTCAACACCATGAAGATACCCCAGCGTCTGCAGAAGTACAGGAACGTCGACCTCTGAAAAGAACAAAGGAATCAAGCAGGCCTGTCACAACAGCGTCATTGCCTCAACACCATGAAGATACCCCAGCGTCTGCAGAAGTACAGGAACGTCGACCTCTGAAAAGAACAAAGGAATCAAGCAGGCCTGTCACAACAGCGTCATTGCCTCAACACCATGAAGATACCCCAGCGTCTGCAGAAGTACAGGAACGTCGACCTCTGAAAAGAACAAAGGAATCAAGCAGGCCTGTCACAACAGCGTCATTGCCTCAACACCATGAAGATACCCCAGCGTCTGCAGAAGTACAGGAACGTCGACCTCTGAAAAGAACAAAGGAATCAAGCAGGCCTGTCACAACAGCGTCATTGCCTCAACACCATGAAGATACCCCAGCGTCTGCAGAAGTACAGGAACGTCGACCTCTGAAAAGAACAAAGGAATCAAGCAGGCCTGTCACAACAGCGTCATTGCCTCAACACCATGAAGATACCCCAGCGTCTGCAGAAGTACAGGAACGTCGACCTCTGAAAAGAACAAAGGAATCAAGCAGGCCTGTCACAACAGCGTCATTGCCTCAACACCATGAAGATACCCCAGCGTCTGCAGAAGTACAGGAACGTCGACCTCTGAAAAGAACAAAGGAATCAAGCAGGCCTGTCACAACAGCGTCATTGCCTCAACACCATGAAGATACCCCAGCGTCTGCAGAAGTACAGGAACGTCGACCTCTGAAAAGAACAAAGGAATCAAGCAGGCCTGTCACAACAGCGTCATTGCCTCAACACCATGAAGATACCCCAGCGTCTGCAGAAGTACAGGAACGTCGACCTCTGAAAAGAACAAAGGAATCAAGCAGGCCTGTCACAACAGCGTCATTGCCTCAACACCATGAAGATACCCCAGCGTCTGCAGAAGTACAGGAACGTCGACCTCTGAAAAGAACAAAGGAATCAAGCAGGCCTGTCACAACAGCGTCATTGCCTCAACACCATGAAGATACCCCAGCGTCTGCAGAAGTACAGGAACGTCGACCTCTGAAAAGAACAAAGGAATCAAGCAGGCCTGTCACAACAGCGTCATTGCCTCAACACCATGAAGATACCCCAGCGTCTGCAGAAGTACAGGAACGTCGACCTCTGAAAAGAACAAAGGAATCAAGCAGGCCTGTCACAACAGCGTCATTGCCTCAACACCATGAAGATACCCCAGCGTCTGCAGAAGTACAGGAACGTCGACCTCTGAAAAGAACAAAGGAATCAAGCAGGCCTGTCACAACAGCGTCATTGCCTCAACACCATGAAGATACCCCAGCGTCTGCAGAAGTACAGGAACGTCGACCTCTGAAAAGAACAAAGGAATCAAGCAGGCCTGTCACAACAGCGTCATTGCCTCAACACCATGAAGATACCCCAGCGTCTGCAGAAGTACAGGAACGTCGACCTCTGAAAAGAACAAAGGAATCAAGCAGGCCTGTCACAACAGCGTCATTGCCTCAACACCATGAAGATACCCCAGCGTCTGCAGAAGTACAGGAACGTCGACCTCTGAAAAGAACAAAGGAATCAAGCAGGCCTGTCACAACAGCGTCATTGCCTCAACACCATGAAGATACCCCAGCGTCTGCAGAAGTACAGGAACGTCGACCTCTGAAAAGAACAAAGGAATCAAGCAGGCCTGTCACAACAGCGTCATTGCCTCAACACCATGAAGATACCCCAGCGTCTGCAGAAGTACAGGAACGTCGACCTCTGAAAAGAACAAAGGAATCAAGCAGGCCTGTCACAACAGCGTCATTGCCTCAACACCATGAAGATACCCCAGCGTCTGCAGAAGTACAGGAACGTCGACCTCTGAAAAGAACAAAGGAATCAAGCAGGCCTGTCACAACAGCGTCATTGCCTCAACACCATGAAGATACCCCAGCGTCTGCAGAAGTACAGGAACGTCGACCTCTGAAAAGAACAAAGGAATCAAGCAGGCCTGTCACAACAGCGTCATTGCCTCAACACCATGAAGATACCCCAACGTCTGCAGAAGTACAGGAACGTCGACCTCTGAAAAGAACAAAGGAATCAAGCAGGCCTGTCACAACAGCGTCATTGCCTCAACACCATGAAGATACCCCAGCGTCTGCAGAAGTACAGGAACGTCGACCTCTGAAAAGAACAAAGGAATCAAGCAGGCCTGTCACAACAGCGTCATTGCCTCAACACCATGAAGATACCCCAACGTCTGCAGAAGTACAGGAACGTCGACCTCTGAAAAGAACAAAGGAATCAAGCAGGCCTGTCACAACAGCGTCATTGCCTCAACACCATGAAGATACCCCAACGTCTGCAGAAGTACAGGAACGTCGACCTCTGAAAAGAACAAAGGAATCAAGCAGGCCTGTCACAACAGCGTCATTGCCTCAACACCATGAAGATACCCCAGCGTCTGCAGAAGTACAGGAACGTCGACCTCTGAAAAGAACAAAGGAATCAAGCAGGCCTGTCACAACAGCGTCATTGCCTCAACACCATGAAGATACCCCAGCGTCTGCAGAAGTACAGGAACGTCGACCTCTGAAAAGAACAAAGGAATCAAGCAGGCCTGTCACAACAGCGTCATTGCCTCAACACCATGAAGATACCCCAGCGTCTGCAGAAGTACAGGAACGTCGACCTCTGAAAAGAACAAAGGAATCAAGCAGGCCTGTCACAACAGCGTCATTGCCTCAACACCATGAAGATACCCCAGCGTCTGCAGAAGTACAGGAACGTCGACCTCTGAAAAGAACAAAGGAATCAAGCAGGCCTGTCACAACAGCGTCATTGCCTCAACACCATGAAGATACCCCAGCGTCTGCAGAAGTACAGGAACGTCGACCTCTGAAAAGAACAAAGGAATCAAGCAGGCCTGTCACAACAGCGTCATTGCCTCAACACCATGAAGATACCCCAGCGTCTGCAGAAGTACAGGAACGTCGACCTCTGAAAAGAACAAAGGAATCAAGCAGGCCTGTCACAACAGCGTCATTGCCTCAACACCATGAAGATACCCCAGCGTCTGCAGAAGTACAGGAACGTCGACCTCTGAAAAGAACAAAGGAATCAAGCAGGCCTGTCACAACAGCGTCATTGCCTCAACACCATGAAGATACCCCAGCGTCTGCAGAAGTACAGGAACGTCGACCTCTGAAAAGAACAAAGGAATCAAGCAGGCCTGTCACAACAGCGTCATTGCCTCAACACCATGAAGATACCCCAGCGTCTGCAGAAGTACAGGAACGTCGACCTCTGAAAAGAACAAAGGAATCAAGCAGGCCTGTCACAACAGCGTCATTGCCTCAACACCATGAAGATACCCCAGCGTCTGCAGAAGTACAGGAACGTCGACCTCTGAAAAGAACAAAGGAATCAAGCAGGCCTGTCACAACAGCGTCATTGCCTCAACACCATGAAGATACCCCAGCGTCTGCAGAAGTACAGGAACGTCGACCTCTGAAAAGAACAAAGGAATCAAGCAGGCCTGTCACAACAGCGTCATTGCCTCAACACCATGAAGATACCCCAGCGTCTGCAGAAGTACAGGAACGTCGACCTCTGAAAAGAACAAAGGAATCAAGCAGGCCTGTCACAACAGCGTCATTGCCTCAACACCATGAAGATACCCCAGCGTCTGCAGAAGTACAGGAACGTCGACCTCTGAAAAGAACAAAGGAATCAAGCAGGCCTGTCACAACAGCGTCATTGCCTCAACACCATGAAGATACCCCAGCGTCTGCAGAAGTACAGGAACGTCGACCTCTGAAAAGAACAAAGGAATCAAGCAGGCCTGTCACAACAGCGTCATTGCCTCAACACCATGAAGATACCCCAGCGTCTGCAGAAGTACAGGAACGTCGACCTCTGAAAAGAACAAAGGAATCAAGCAGGCCTGTCACAACAGCGTCATTGCCTCAACACCATGAAGATACCCCAGCGTCTGCAGAAGTACAGGAACGTCGACCTCTGAAAAGAACAAAGGAATCAAGCAGGCCTGTCACAACAGCGTCATTGCCTCAACACCATGAAGATACCCCAGCGTCTGCAGAAGTACAGGAACGTCGACCTCTGAAAAGAACAAAGGAATCAAGCAGGCCTGTCACAACAGCGTCATTGCCTCAACACCATGAAGATACCCCAGCGTCTGCAGAAGTACAGGAACGTCGACCTCTGAAAAGAACAAAGGAATCAAGCAGGCCTGTCACAACAGCGTCATTGCCTCAACACCATGAAGATACCCCAGCGTCTGCAGAAGTACAGGAACGTCGACCTCTGAAAAGAACAAAGGAATCAAGCAGGCCTGTCACAACAGCGTCATTGCCTCAACACCATGAAGATACCCCAGCGTCTGCAGAAGTACAGGAACGTCGACCTCTGAAAAGAACAAAGGAATCAAGCAGGCCTGTCACAACAGCGTCATTGCCTCAACACCATGAAGATACCCCAGCGTCTGCAGAAGTACAGGAACGTCGACCTCTGAAAAGAACAAAGGAATCAAGCAGGCCTGTCACAACAGCGTCATTGCCTCAACACCATGAAGATACCCCAGCGTCTGCAGAAGTACAGGAACGTCGACCTCTGAAAAGAACAAAGGAATCAAGCAGGCCTGTCACAACAGCGTCATTGCCTCAACACCATGAAGATACCCCAGCGTCTGCAGAAGTACAGGAACGTCGACCTCTGAAAAGAACAAAGGAATCAAGCAGGCCTGTCACAACAGCGTCATTGCCTCAACACCATGAAGATACCCCAGCGTCTGCAGAAGTACAGGAACGTCGACCTCTGAAAAGAACAAAGGAATCAAGCAGGCCTGTCACAACAGCGTCATTGCCTCAACACCATGAAGATACCCCAGCGTCTGCAGAAGTACAGGAACGTCGACCTCTGAAAAGAACAAAGGAATCAAGCAGGCCTGTCACAACAGCGTCATTGCCTCAACACCATGAAGATACCCCAGCGTCTGCAGAAGTACAGGAACGTCGACCTCTGAAAAGAACAAAGGAATCAAGCAGGCCTGTCACAACAGCGTCATTGCCTCAACACCATGAAGATACCCCAGCGTCTGCAGAAGTACAGGAACGTCGACCTCTGAAAAGAACAAAGGAATCAAGCAGGCCTGTCACAACAGCGTCATTGCCTCAACACCATGAAGATACCCCAGCGTCTGCAGAAGTACAGGAACGTCGACCTCTGAAAAGAACAAAGGAATCAAGCAGGCCTGTCACAACAGCGTCATTGCCTCAACACCATGAAGATACCCCAGCGTCTGCAGAAGTACAGGAACGTCGACCTCTGAAAAGAACAAAGGAATCAAGCAGGCCTGTCACAACAGCGTCATTGCCTCAACACCATGAAGATACCCCAGCGTCTGCAGAAGTACAGGAACGTCGACCTCTGAAAAGAACAAAGGAATCAAGCAGGCCTGTCACAACAGCGTCATTGCCTCAACACCATGAAGATACCCCAGCGTCTGCAGAAGTACAGGAACGTCGACCTCTGAAAAGAACAAAGGAATCAAGCAGGCCTGTCACAACAGCGTCATTGCCTCAACACCATGAAGATACCCCAGCGTCTGCAGAAGTACAGGAACGTCGACCTCTGAAAAGAACAAAGGAATCAAGCAGGCCTGTCACAACAGCGTCATTGCCTCAACACCATGAAGATACCCCAGCGTCTGCAGAAGTACAGGAACGTCGACCTCTGAAAAGAACAAAGGAATCAAGCAGGCCTGTCACAACAGCGTCATTGCCTCAACACCATGAAGATACCCCAGCGTCTGCAGAAGTACAGGAACGTCGACCTCTGAAAAGAACAAAGGAATCAAGCAGGCCTGTCACAACAGCGTCATTGCCTCAACACCATGAAGATACCCCAGCGTCTGCAGAAGTACAGGAACGTCGACCTCTGAAAAGAACAAAGGAATCAAGCAGGCCTGTCACAACAGCGTCATTGCCTCAACACCATGAAGATACCCCAGCGTCTGCAGAAGTACAGGAACGTCGACCTCTGAAAAGAACAAAGGAATCAAGCAGGCCTGTCACAACAGCGTCATTGCCTCAACACCATGAAGATACCCCAGCGTCTGCAGAAGTACAGGAACGTCGACCTCTGAAAAGAACAAAGGAATCAAGCAGGCCTGTCACAACAGCGTCATTGCCTCAACACCATGAAGATACCCCAGCGTCTGCAGAAGTACAGGAACGTCGACCTCTGAAAAGAACAAAGGAATCAAGCAGGCCTGTCACAACAGCGTCATTGCCTCAACACCATGAAGATACCCCAGCGTCTGCAGAAGTACAGGAACGTCGACCTCTGAAAAGAACAAAGGAATCAAGCAGGCCTGTCACAACAGCGTCATTGCCTCAACACCATGAAGATACCCCAGCGTCTGCAGAAGTACAGGAACGTCGACCTCTGAAAAGAACAAAGGAATCAAGCAGGCCTGTCACAACAGCGTCATTGCCTCAACACCATGAAGATACCCCAGCGTCTGCAGAAGTACAGGAACGTCGACCTCTGAAAAGAACAAAGGAATCAAGCAGGCCTGTCACAACAGCGTCATTGCCTCAACACCATGAAGATACCCCAGCGTCTGCAGAAGTACAGGAACGTCGACCTCTGAAAAGAACAAAGGAATCAAGCAGGCCTGTCACAACAGCGTCATTGCCTCAACACCATGAAGATACCCCAGCGTCTGCAGAAGTACAGGAACGTCGACCTCTGAAAAGAACAAAGGAATCAAGCAGGCCTGTCACAACAGCGTCATTGCCTCAACACCATGAAGATACCCAGCGTCTGCAGAAGTACAGGAACGTCGACCTCTGAAAAGAACAAAGGAATCAAGCAGGCCTGTCACAACAGCGTCATTGCCTCAACACCATGAAGATACCCCAGCGTCTGCAGAAGTACAGGAACGTCGACCTCTGAAAAGAACAAAGGAATCAAGCAGGCCTGTCACAACAGCGTCATTGCCTCAACACCATGAAGATACCCCAGCGTCTGCAGAAGTACAGGAACGTCGACCTCTGAAAAGAACAAAGGAATCAAGCAGGCCTGTCACAACAGCGTCATTGCCTCAACACCATGAAGATACCCCAGCGTCTGCAGAAGTACAGGAACGTCGACCTCTGAAAAGAACAAAGGAATCAAGCAGGCCTGTCACAACAGCGTCATTGCCTCAACACCATGAAGATACCCCAGCGTCTGCAGAAGTACAGGAACGTCGACCTCTGAAAAGAACAAAGGAATCAAGCAGGCCTGTCACAACAGCGTCATTGCCTCAACACCATGAAGATACCCCAGCGTCTGCAGAAGTACAGGAACGTCGACCTCTGAAAAGAACAAAGGAATCAAGCAGGCCTGTCACAACAGCGTCATTGCCTCAACACCATGAAGATACCCCAGCGTCTGCAGAAGTACAGGAACGTCGACCTCTGAAAAGAACAAAGGAATCAAGCAGGCCTGTCACAACAGCGTCATTGCCTCAACACCATGAAGATCCCAGCGTCTGCAGAAGTACAGGAACGTCGACCTCTGAAAAGAACAAAGGAATCAAGCAGGCCTGTCACAACAGCGTCATTGCCTCAACACCATGAAGATACCCCAGCGTCTGCAGAAGTACAGGAACGTCGACCTCTGAAAAGAACAAAGGAATCAAGCAGGCCTGTCACAACAGCGTCATTGCCTCAACACCATGAAGATACCCCAGCGTCTGCAGAAGTACAGGAACGTCGACCTCTGAAAAGAACAAAGGAATCAAGCAGGCCTGTCACAACAGCGTCATTGCCTCAACACCATGAAGATACCCCAGCGTCTGCAGAAGTACAGGAACGTCGACCTCTGAAAAGAACAAAGGAATCAAGCAGGCCTGTCACAACAGCGTCATTGCCTCAACACCATGAAGATACCCCAGCGTCTGCAGAAGTACAGGAACGTCGACCTCTGAAAAGAACAAAGGAATCAAGCAGGCCTGTCACAACAGCGTCATTGCCTCAACACCATGAAGATACCCCAGCGTCTGCAGAAGTACAGGAACGTCGACCTCTGAAAAGAACAAAGGAATCAAGCAGGCCTGTCACAACAGCGTCATTGCCTCAACACCATGAAGATACCCCAGCGTCTGCAGAAGTACAGGAACGTCGACCTCTGAAAAGAACAAAGGAATCAAGCAGGCCTGTCACAACAGCGTCATTGCCTCAACACCATGAAGATACCCCAGCGTCTGCAGAAGTACAGGAACGTCGACCTCTGAAAAGAACAAAGGAATCAAGCAGGCCTGTCACAACAGCGTCATTGCCTCAACACCATGAAGATACCCCAGCGTCTGCAGAAGTACAGGAACGTCGACCTCTGAAAAGAACAAAGGAATCAAGCAGGCCTGTCACAACAGCGTCATTGCCTCAACACCATGAAGATACCCCAGCGTCTGCAGAAGTACAGGAACGTCGACCTCTGAAAAGAACAAAGGAATCAAGCAGGCCTGTCACAACAGCGTCATTGCCTCAACACCATGAAGATACCCCAGCGTCTGCAGAAGTACAGGAACGTCGACCTCTGAAAAGAACAAAGGAATCAAGCAGGCCTGTCACAACAGCGTCATTGCCTCAACACCATGAAGATACCCCAGCGTCTGCAGAAGTACAGGAACGTCGACCTCTGAAAAGAACAAAGGAATCAAGCAGGCCTGTCACAACAGCGTCATTGCCTCAACACCATGAAGATACCCCAGCGTCTGCAGAAGTACAGGAACGTCGACCTCTGAAAAGAACAAAGGAATCAAGCAGGCCTGTCACAACAGCGTCATTGCCTCAACACCATGAAGATACCCCAGCGTCTGCAGAAGTACAGGAACGTCGACCTCTGAAAAGAACAAAGGAATCAAGCAGGCCTGTCACAACAGCGTCATTGCCTCAACACCATGAAGATACCCCAGCGTCTGCAGAAGTACAGGAACGTCGACCTCTGAAAGAACAAAGGAATCAAGCAGGCCTGTCACAACAGCGTCATTGCCTCAACACCATGAAGATACCCCAGCGTCTGCAGAAGTACAGGAACGTCGACCTCTGAAAAGAACAAAGGAATCAAGCAGGCCTGTCACAACAGCGTCATTGCCTCAACACCATGAAGATACCCCAGCGTCTGCAGAAGTACAGGAACGTCGACCTCTGAAAAGAACAAAGGAATCAAGCAGGCCTGTCACAACAGCGTCATTGCCTCAACACCATGAAGATACCCCAGCGTCTGCAGAAGTACAGGAACGTCGACCTCTGAAAAGAACAAAGGAATCAAGCAGGCCTGTCACAACCATAACAGCGTCATTGCCTAAACACAATGAAGATACCCCAGCGTCTGCAGAATTACAGGAACGTCGACCTCTGAAAAGAACAAAGGAATCAAGCAGGCCTGTCACAACAGCGTCATTGCCTCAACACCATGAAGATACCCAGCGTCTGCAGAAGTACAGGAACGTCGACCTCTGAAAAGAACAAAGGAATCAAGCAGGCCTGTCACAACAGCGTCATTGCCTCAACACCATGAAGATACCCCAGCGTCTGCAGAAGTACAGGAACGTCGACCTCTGAAAAGAACAAAGGAATCAAGCAGGCCTGTCACAACAGCGTCATTGCCTCAACACCATGAAGATACCCCAGCGTCTGCAGAAGTACAGGAACGTCGACCTCTGAAAAGAACAAGGGAATCAAGCAGGCCTGTCACAACAGCGTCATTTACTCAACACCATGAAGATACCCCAGCGTCTGCAGAAGTACAGGAACGTCGACCTCTGAAAAGAACAAAGGAATCAAGCAGGCCTGTCACAACAGCGTCATTGCCTCAACACCATGAAGATACCAGCGTCTGCAGAAGTACAGGAACGTCGACCTCTGAAAAGAACAAAGGAATCAAGCAGGCCTGTCACAACAGCGTCATTGCCTCAACACCATGAAGATACCCAGCGTCTTCAGAAGTACAGGAACGTCGACCTCTGAAAAGAACAAAGGAATCAAGCAGGCCTGTCACAACAGCGTCATTGCCTCAACACCATGAAGATACCCAGCGTCTGCAGAAGTACAGGAACGTCGACCTCTGAAAAGAACAAAGGAATCAAGCAGGCCTGTCACAACAGCGTCATTGCCTCAACACCATGAAGATACCCCAGCGTCTGCAGAAGTACAGGAACGTCGACCTCTGAAAAGAACAAAGGAATCAAGCAGGCCTGTCACAACAGCGTCATTGCCTCAACACCATGAAGATACCCCAGCGTCTGCAGAAGTACAGGAACGTCGACCTCTGAAAAGAACAAAGGAATCAAGCAGGCCTGTCACAACAGCGTCATTGCCTCAACACCATGAAGATACCCCAGCGTCTGCAGAAGTACAGGAACGTCGACCTCTGAAAAGAACAAAGGAATCAAGCAGGCCTGTCACAACAGCGTCATTGCCTCAACACCATGAAGATACCCCAGCGTCTGCAGAAGTACAGGAACGTCGACCTCTGAAAAGAACAAAGGAATCAAGCAGGCCTGTCACAACAGCGTCATTGCCTCAACACCATGAAGATACCCCAGCGTCTGCAGAAGTACAGGAACGTCGACCTCTGAAAAGAACAAAGGAATCAAGCAGGCTGTCACAACAGCGTCATTGCCTCAACACCATGAAGATACCCCAGCGTCTTCAGATGTACAGGAACGTCGACCTCTGAAAAGAACAAAGGAATCAAGCAGGCCTGTCACAACAGCGTCATTGCCTCAACACCATGAAGATACCCCAGCGTCTGCAGAAGTACAGGAACGTCGACCTCTGAAAAGAACAAAGGAATCAAGCAGGCCTGTCACAACAGCGTCATTGCCTCAACACCATGAAGATACCCCAGGTCTGCAGAAGTACAGGAACGTCGACCTCTGAAAAGAACAAAGGAATCTAGCAGTGCTGTCACAACAGCGTCATTGCCTCAACACCATGAAGATACCCCAGCGTCTGCAGAAGTACAGGAACGTCGACCTCTGAAAAGAACAAAGGAATCAAGCAGGCCTGTCACAACAGCGTCATTGCCTCAACACCATGAAGATACCCCAGCGTCTGCAGAAGTACAGGAACGTCGACCTCTGAAAAGAACAAAGGAATCAAGCAGGCCTGTCACAACAGCGTCATTGCCTCAACACCATGAAGATACCCCAGCGTCTGCAGAAGTACAGGAACGTCGACCTCTGAAAAGAACAAAGGAATCAAGCAGGCCTGTCACAACAGCGTCATTGCCTCAACACCATGAAGATACCCCAGCGTCTGCAGAAGTACAGGAACGTCGACCTCTGAAAAGAACAAAGGAATCAAGCAGGCCTGTCACAACAGCGTCATTGCCTCAACACCATGAAGATACCCCAGCGTCTGCAGAAGTACAGGAACGTCGACCTCTGAAAAGAACAAAGGAATCAAGCAGGCCTGTCACAACAGCGTCATTGCCTCAACACCATGAAGATACCCCAGCGTCTGCAGAAGTACAGGAACGTCGACCTCTGAAAAGAACAAAGGAATCAAGCAGGCCTGTCACAACAGCGTCATTGCCTCAACACCATGAAGATACCCCAGCGTCTGCAGAAGTACAGGAACGTCGACCTCTGAAAAGAACAAAGGAATCAAGCAGGCCTGTCACAACAGCGTCATTGCCTCAACACCATGAAGATACCCCAACGTCTGCAGAAGTACAGGAACGTCGACCTCTGAAAAGAACAAAGGAATCAAGCAGGCCTGTCACAACAGCGTCATTGCCTCAACACCATGAAGATACCCCACGTCTGCAGAAGTACAGGAACGTCGACCTCTGAAAAGAACAAAGGAATCAAGCAGGCCTGTCACAACAGCGTCATTGCCTCAACACCATGAAGATACCCCAGCGTCTGCAGAAGTACAGGAACGTCGACCTCTGAAAAGAACAAAGGAATCAAGCAGGCCTGTCACAACAGCGTCATTGCCTCAACACCATGAAGATACCCCAGCGTCTGCAGAAGTACAGGAACGTCGACCTCTGAAAAGAACAAAGGAATCAAGCAGGCCTGTCACAACAGCGTCATTGCCTAACAACCATGAAGATACCCCAGCGTCTGCAGAAGTACAGGAACGTCGACCTCTGAAAAGAACAAAGGAATCAAGCAGGCCTGTCACAACAGCGTCATTGCCTCAACACCATGAAGATACCCCAGCGTCTGCAGAAGTACAGGAACGTCGACCTCTGAAAAGAACAAAGGAATCAAGCAGGCCTGTCACAACAGCGTCATTGCCTCAACACCATGAAGATACCCCAGCGTCTGCAGAAGTACAGGAACGTCGACCTCTGAAAAGAACAAAGGAATCAAGCAGGCCTGTCACAACAGCGTCATTGCCTCAACACCATGAAGATACCCCAGCGTCTGCAGAAGTACAGGAACGTCGACCTCTGAAAAGAACAAAGGAATCAAGCAGGCCTGTCACAACAGCGTCATTGCCTCAACACCATGAAGATACCCCAGCGTCTGCAGAAGTACAGGAACGTCGACCTCTGAAAAGAACAAAGGAATCAAGCAGGCCTGTCACAACAGCGTCATTGCCTCAACACCATGAAGATACCCCAGCGTCTGCAGAAGTACAGGAACGTCGACCTCTGAAAAGAACAAAGGAATCAAGCAGGCCTGTCACAACAGCGTCATTGCCTCAACACCATGAAGATACCCAGCGTCTGCAGAAGTACAGGAACGTCGACCTCTGAAAAGAACAAAGGAATCAAGCAGGCCTGTCACAACAGCGTCATTGCCTCAACACCATGAAGATACCCCAGCGTCTGCAGAAGTACAGGAACGTCGACCTCTGAAAAGAACAAAGGAATCAAGCAGGCCTGTCACAACAGCGTCATTGCCTCAACACCATGAAGATACCCCAGCGTCTGCAGAAGTACAGGAACGTCGACCTCTGAAAAGAACAAAGGAATCAAGCAGGCCTGTCACAACAGCGTCATTGCTCAACACATGAAGATACCCCAGCGTCTGCAGAAGTACAGGAACGTCGACCTCTGAAAAGAACAAAGGAATCAAGCAGGCCTGTCACAACAGCGTCATTGCCTCAACACCATGAAGATACCCCAGCGTCTGCAGAAGTACAGGAACGTCGACCTCTGAAAAGAACAAAGGAATCAAGCAGGCCTGTCACAACAGCGTCATTGCCTCAACACCATGAAGATACCCAGCGTCTGCAGAAGTACAGGAACGTCGACCTCTGAAAAGAACAAAGGAATCAAGCAGGCCTGTCACAACAGCGTCATTGCCTCAACACCATGAAGATACCCCAGCGTCTGCAGAAGTACAGGAACGTCGACCTCTGAAAAGAACAAAGGAATCAAGCAGGCCTGTCACAACAGCGTCATTGCCTCAACACCATGAAGATACCCCAGCGTCTGCAGAAGTACAGGAACGTCGACCTCTGAAAAGAACAAAGGAATCAAGCAGGCCTGTCACAACAGCGTCATTGCCTCAACACCATGAAGATACCCCAGCGTCTGCAGAAGTACAGGAACGTCGACCTCTGAAAAGAACAAAGGAATCAAGCAGGCCTGTCACAACAGCGTCATTGCCTCAACACCATGAAGATACCCCCAGCGTCTGCAGAAGTACAGGAACGTCGACCTCTGAAAAGAACAAAGGAATCAAGCAGGCCTGTCACAACAGCGTCATTGCCTCAACACCATGAAGATACCCCAGCGTCTGCAGAAGTACAGGAACGTCGACCTCTGAAAAGAACAAAGGAATCAAGCAGGCCTGTCACAACAGCGTCATTGCCTCAACACCATGAAGATACCCCAGCGTCTGCAGAAGTACAGGAACGTCGACCTCTGAAAAGAACAAAGGAATCAAGCAGGCCTGTCACAACAGCGTCATTGCCTCAACACCATGAAGATACCCCAGCGTCTGCAGAAGTACAGGAACGTCGACCTCTGAAAAGAACAAAGGAATCAAGCAGGCCTGTCACAACAGCGTCATTGCCTCAACACCATGAAGATACCCCAGCGTCTGCAGAAGTACAGGAACGTCGACCTCTGAAAAGAACAAAGGAATCAAGCAGGCCTGTCACAACAGCGTCATTGCCTCAACACCATGAAGATACCCCAGCGTCTGCAGAAGTACAGGAACGTCGACCTCTGAAAAGAACAAAGGAATCAAGCAGGCCTGTCACAACAGCGTCATTGCCTCAACACCATGAAGATACCCCAGCGTCTGCAGAAGTACAGGAACGTCGACCTCTGAAAAGAACAAAGGAATCAAGCAGGCCTGTCACAACAGCGTCATTGCCTCAACACCATGAAGATACCCCAGCGTCTGCAGAAGTACAGGAACGTCGACCTCTGAAAAGAACAAAGGAATCAAGCAGGCCTGTCACAACAGCGTCATTGCCTCAACACCATGAAGATACCCCAGCGTCTGCAGAAGTACAGGAACGTCGACCTCTGAAAAGAACAAAGGAATCAAGCAGGCCTGTCACAACAGCGTCATTGCCTCAACACCATGAAGATACCCCAGCGTCTGCAGAAGTACAGGAACGTCGACCTCTGAAAAGAACAAAGGAATCAAGCAGGCCTGTCACAACAGCGTCATTGCCTCAACACCATGAAGATACCCCAGCGTCTGCAGAAGTACAGGAACGTCGACCTCTGAAAAGAACAAAGGAATCAAGCAGGCCTGTCACAACAGCGTCATTGCCTCAACACCATGAAGATACCCCAGCGTCTGCAGAAGTACAGGAACGTCGACCTCTGAAAAGAACAAAGGAATCAAGCAGGCCTGTCACAACAGCGTCATTGCCTCAACACCATGAAGATACCCCAGCGTCTGCAGAAGTACAGGAACGTCGACCTCTGAAAAGAACAAAGGAATCAAGCAGGCCTGTCACAACAGCGTCATTGCCTCAACACCATGAAGATACCCCAGCGTCTGCAGAAGTACAGGAACGTCGACCTCTGAAAAGAACAAAGGAATCAAGCAGGCCTGTCACAACAGCGTCATTGCCTCAACACCATGAAGATACCCCAGCGTCTGCAGAAGTACAGGAACGTCGACCTCTGAAAAGAACAAAGGAATCAAGCAGGCCTGTCACAACAGCGTCATTGCCTCAACACCATGAAGATACCCCAGCGTCTGCAGAAGTACAGGAACGTCGACCTCTGAAAAGAACAAAGGAATCAAGCAGGCCTGTCACAACAGCGTCATTGCCTCAACACCATGAAGATACCCCAGCGTCTGCAGAAGTACAGGAACGTCGACCTCTGAAAAGAACAAAGGAATCAAGCAGGCCTGTCACAACAGCGTCATTGCCTCAACACCATGAAGATACCCAGCGTCTGCAGAAGTACAGGAACGTCGACCTCTGAAAAGAACAAAGGAATCAAGCAGGCTGTCACAACAGCGTCATTGCCTCAACACCATGAAGATACCCCAGCGTCTGCAGAAGTACAGGAACGTCGACCTCTGAAAAGAACAAAGGAATCAAGCAGGCCTGTCACAACAGCGTCATTGCCTCAACACCATGAAGATACCCCAGCGTCTGCAGAAGTACAGGAACGTCGACCTCTGAAAAGAACAAAGGAATCAAGCAGGCCTGTCACAACAGCGTCATTGCCTCAACACCATGAAGATACCCCAGCGTCTGCAGAAGTACAGGAACGTCGACCTCTGAAAAGAACAAAGGAATCAAGCAGGCCTGTCACAACAGCGTCATTGCCTCAACACCATGAAGATACCCCAGCGTCTGCAGAAGTACAGGAACGTCGACCTCTGAAAAGAACAAAGGAATCAAGCAGGCCTGTCACAACAGCGTCATTGCCTCAACACCATGAAGATACCCCAGCGTCTGCAGAAGTACAGGAACGTCGACCTCTGAAAAGAACAAAGGAATCAAGCAGGCCTGTCACAACAGCGTCATTGCCTCAACACCATGAAGATACCCCAGCGTCTGCAGAAGTACAGGAACGTCGACCTCTGAAAAGAACAAAGGAATCAAGCAGGCCTGTCACAACAGCGTCATTGCCTCAACACCATGAAGATACCCCAGCGTCTGCAGAAGTACAGGAACGTCGACCTCTGAAAAGAACAAAGGAATCAAGCAGGCCTGTCACAACAGCGTCATTGCCTCAACACCATGAAGATACCCCAGCGTCTGCAGAAGTACAGGAACGTCGACCTCTGAAAAGAACAAAGGAATCAAGCAGGCCTGTCACAACAGCGTCATTGCCTCAACACCATGAAGATACCCCAGCGTCTGCAGAAGTACAGGAACGTCGACCTCTGAAAAGAACAAAGGAATCAAGCAGGCCTGTCACAACAGCGTCATTGCCTCAACACCATGAAGATACCCCAGCGTCTGCAGAAGTACAGGAACGTCGACCTCTGAAAAGAACAAAGGAATCAAGCAGGCCTGTCACAACAGCGTCATTGCCTCAACACCATGAAGATACCCCAGCGTCTGCAGAAGTACAGGAACGTCGACCTCTGAAAAGAACAAAGGAATCAAGCAGGCCTGTCACAACAGCGTCATTGCCTCAACACCATGAAGATACCCCAGCGTCTGCAGAAGTACAGGAACGTCGACCTCTGAAAAGAACAAAGGAATCAAGCAGGCCTGTCACAACAGCGTCATTGCCTCAACACCATGAAGATACCCCAGCGTCTGCAGAAGTACAGGAACGTCGACCTCTGAAAAGAACAAAGGAATCAAGCAGGCCTGTCACAACAGCGTCATTGCCTCAACACCATGAAGATACCCCAGCGTCTGCAGAAGTACAGGAACGTCGACCTCTGAAAAGAACAAAGGAATCAAGCAGGCCTGTCACAACAGCGTCATTGCCTCAACACCATGAAGATACCCCAGCGTCTGCAGAAGTACAGGAACGTCGACCTCTGAAAAGAACAAAGGAATCAAGCAGGCCTGTCACAACAGCGTCATTGCCTCAACACCATGAAGATACCCCAGCGTCTGCAGAAGTACAGGAACGTCGACCTCTGAAAAGAACAAAGGAATCAAGCAGGCCTGTCACAACAGCGTCATTGCCTCAACACCATGAAGATACCCCAGCGTCTGCAGAAGTACAGGAACGTCGACCTCTGAAAAGAACAAAGGAATCAAGCAGGCCTGTCACAACAGCGTCATTGCCTCAACACCATGAAGATACCCCAGCGTCTGCAGAAGTACAGGAACGTCGACCTCTGAAAAGAACAAAGGAATCAAGCAGGCCTGTCACAACAGCGTCATTGCCTCAACACCATGAAGATACCCCAGCGTCTGCAGAAGTACAGGAACGTCGACCTCTGAAAAGAACAAAGGAATCAAGCAGGCCTGTCACAACAGCGTCATTGCCTCAACACCATGAAGATACCCCAGCGTCTGCAGAAGTACAGGAACGTCGACCTCTGAAAAGAACAAAGGAATCAAGCAGGCCTGTCACAACAGCGTCATTGCCTCAACACCATGAAGATACCCCAACGTCTGCAGAAGTACAGGAACGTCGACCTCTGAAAAGAACAAAGGAATCAAGCAGGCCTGTCACAACAGCGTCATTGCCTCAACACCATGAAGATACCCCAACGTCTGCAGAAGTACAGGAACGTCGACCTCTGAAAAGAACAAAGGAATCAAGCAGGCCTGTCACAACAGCGTCATTGCCTCAACACCATGAAGATACCCCAGCGTCTGCAGAAGTACAGGAACGTCGACCTCTGAAAAGAACAAAGGAATCAAGCAGGCCTGTCACAACAGCGTCATTGCCTCAACACCATGAAGATACCCCAGCGTCTGCAGAAGTACAGGAACGTCGACCTCTGAAAAGAACAAAGGAATCAAGCAGGCCTGTCACAACAGCGTCATTGCCTCAACACCATGAAGATACCCCAGCGTCTGCAGAAGTACAGGAACGTCGACCTCTGAAAAGAACAAAGGAATCAAGCAGGCCTGTCACAACAGCGTCATTGCCTCAACACCATGAAGATACCCCAGCGTCTGCAGAAGTACAGGAACGTCGACCTCTGAAAAGAACAAAGGAATCAAGCAGGCCTGTCACAACAGCGTCATTGCCTCAACACCATGAAGATACCCCAGCGTCTGCAGAAGTACAGGAACGTCGACCTCTGAAAAGAACAAAGGAATCAAGCAGGCCTGTCACAACAGCGTCATTGCCTCAACACCATGAAGATACCCCAGCGTCTGCAGAAGTACAGGAACGTCGACCTCTGAAAAGAACAAAGGAATCAAGCAGGCCTGTCACAACAGCGTCATTGCCTCAACACCATGAAGATACCCCAGCGTCTGCAGAAGTACAGGAACGTCGACCTCTGAAAAGAACAAAGGAATCAAGCAGGCCTGTCACAACAGCGTCATTGCCTCAACACCATGAAGATACCCCAGCGTCTGCAGAAGTACAGGAACGTCGACCTCTGAAAAGAACAAAGGAATCAAGCAGGCCTGTCACAACAGCGTCATTGCCTCAACACCATGAAGATACCCCAGCGTCTGCAGAAGTACAGGAACGTCGACCTCTGAAAAGAACAAAGGAATCAAGCAGGCCTGTCACAACAGCGTCATTGCCTCAACACCATGAAGATACCCCAGCGTCTGCAGAAGTACAGGAACGTCGACCTCTGAAAAGAACAAAGGAATCAAGCAGGCCTGTCACAACAGCGTCATTGCCTCAACACCATGAAGATACCCCAGCGTCTGCAGAAGTACAGGAACGTCGACCTCTGAAAAGAACAAAGGAATCAAGCAGGCCTGTCACAACAGCGTCATTGCCTCAACACCATGAAGATACCCCAGCGTCTGCAGAAGTACAGGAACGTCGACCTCTGAAAAGAACAAAGGAATCAAGCAGGCCTGTCACAACAGCGTCATTGCCTCAACACCATGAAGATACCCCAGCGTCTGCAGAAGTACAGGAACGTCGACCTCTGAAAAGAACAAAGGAATCAAGCAGGCCTGTCACAACAGCGTCATTGCCTCAACACCATGAAGATACCCCAGCGTCTGCAGAAGTACAGGAACGTCGACCTCTGAAAAGAACAAAGGAATCAAGCAGGCCTGTCACAACAGCGTCATTGCCTCAACACCATGAAGATACCCCAGCGTCTGCAGAAGTACAGGAACGTCGACCTCTGAAAAGAACAAAGGAATCAAGCAGGCCTGTCACAACAGCGTCATTGCCTCAACACCATGAAGATACCCCAGCGTCTGCAGAAGTACAGGAACGTCGACCTCTGAAAAGAACAAAGGAATCAAGCAGGCCTGTCACAACAGCGTCATTGCCTCAACACCATGAAGATACCCCAGCGTCTGCAGAAGTACAGGAACGTCGACCTCTGAAAAGAACAAAGGAATCAAGCAGGCCTGTCACAACAGCGTCATTGCCTCAACACCATGAAGATACCCCAGCGTCTGCAGAAGTACAGGAACGTCGACCTCTGAAAAGAACAAAGGAATCAAGCAGGCCTGTCACAACAGCGTCATTGCCTCAACACCATGAAGATACCCCAGCGTCTGCAGAAGTACAGGAACGTCGACCTCTGAAAAGAACAAAGGAATCAAGCAGGCCTGTCACAACAGCGTCATTGCCTCAACACCATGAAGATACCCCAACGTCTGCAGAAGTACAGGAACGTCGACCTCTGAAAAGAACAAAGGAATCAAGCAGGCCTGTCACAACAGCGTCATTGCCTCAACACCATGAAGATACCCCAGCGTCTGCAGAAGTACAGGAACGTCGACCTCTGAAAAGAACAAAGGAATCAAGCAGGCCTGTCACAACAGCGTCATTGCCTCAACACCATGAAGATACCCCAGCGTCTGCAGAAGTACAGGAACGTCGACCTCTGAAAAGAACAAAGGAATCAAGCAGGCCTGTCACAACAGCGTCATTGCCTCAACACCATGAAGATACCCCAGCGTCTGCAGAAGTACAGGAACGTCGACCTCTGAAAAGAACAAAGGAATCAAGCAGGCCTGTCACAACAGCGTCATTGCCTCAACACCATGAAGATACCCCAGCGTCTGCAGAAGTACAGGAACGTCGACCTCTGAAAAGAACAAAGGAATCAAGCAGGCCTGTCACAACAGCGTCATTGCCTCAACACCATGAAGATACCCCAGCGTCTGCAGAAGTACAGGAACGTCGACCTCTGAAAAGAACAAAGGAATCAAGCAGGCCTGTCACAACAGCGTCATTGCCTCAACACCATGAAGATACCCCAGCGTCTGCAGAAGTACAGGAACGTCGACCTCTGAAAAGAACAAAGGAATCAAGCAGGCCTGTCACAACAGCGTCATTGCCTCAACACCATGAAGATACCCCAACGTCTGCAGAAGTACAGGAACGTCGACCTCTGAAAAGAACAAAGGAATCAAGCAGGCCTGTCACAACAGCGTCATTGCCTCAACACCATGAAGATACCCCAGCGTCTGCAGAAGTACAGGAACGTCGACCTCTGAAAAGAACAAAGGAATCAAGCAGGCCTGTCACAACAGCGTCATTGCCTCAACACCATGAAGATACCCCAGCGTCTGCAGAAGTACAGGAACGTCGACCTCTGAAAAGAACAAAGGAATCAAGCAGGCCTGTCACAACAGCGTCATTGCCTCAACACCATGAAGATACCCCAACGTCTGCAGAAGTACAGGAACGTCGACCTCTGAAAAGAACAAAGGAATCAAGCAGGCCTGTCACAACAGCGTCATTGCCTCAACACCATGAAGATACCCCAGCGTCTGCAGAAGTACAGGAACGTCGACCTCTGAAAAGAACAAAGGAATCAAGCAGGCCTGTCACAACAGCGTCATTGCCTCAACACCATGAAGATACCCCAGCGTCTGCAGAAGTACAGGAACGTCGACCTCTGAAAAGAACAAAGGAATCAAGCAGGCCTGTCACAACAGCGTCATTGCCTCAACACCATGAAGATACCCCAGCGTCTGCAGAAGTACAGGAACGTCGACCTCTGAAAAGAACAAAGGAATCAAGCAGGCCTGTCACAACAGCGTCATTGCCTCAACACCATGAAGATACCCCAGCGTCTGCAGAAGTACAGGAACGTCGACCTCTGAAAAGAACAAAGGAATCAAGCAGGCCTGTCACAACAGCGTCATTGCCTCAACACCATGAAGATACCCCAGCGTCTGCAGAAGTACAGGAACGTCGACCTCTGAAAAGAACAAAGGAATCAAGCAGGCCTGTCACAACAGCGTCATTGCCTCAACACCATGAAGATACCCCAGCGTCTGCAGAAGTACAGGAACGTCGACCTCTGAAAAGAACAAAGGAATCAAGCAGGCCTGTCACAACAGCGTCATTGCCTCAACACCATGAAGATACCCCAGCGTCTGCAGAAGTACAGGAACGTCGACCTCTGAAAAGAACAAAGGAATCAAGCAGGCCTGTCACAACAGCGTCATTGCCTCAACACCATGAAGATACCCCAGCGTCTGCAGAAGTACAGGAACGTCGACCTCTGAAAAGAACAAAGGAATCAAGCAGGCCTGTCACAACAGCGTCATTGCCTCAACACCATGAAGATACCCCAGCGTCTGCAGAAGTACAGGAACGTCGACCTCTGAAAAGAACAAAGGAATCAAGCAGGCCTGTCACAACAGCGTCATTGCCTCAACACCATGAAGATACCCCAGCGTCTGCAGAAGTACAGGAACGTCGACCTCTGAAAAGAACAAAGGAATCAAGCAGGCCTGTCACAACAGCGTCATTGCCTCAACACCATGAAGATACCCCAGCGTCTGCAGAAGTACAGGAACGTCGACCTCTGAAAAGAACAAAGGAATCAAGCAGGCCTGTCACAACAGCGTCATTGCCTCAACACCATGAAGATACCCCAGCGTCTGCAGAAGTACAGGAACGTCGACCTCTGAAAAGAACAAAGGAATCAAGCAGGCCTGTCACAACAGCGTCATTGCCTCAACACCATGAAGATACCCCAGCGTCTGCAGAAGTACAGGAACGTCGACCTCTGAAAAGAACAAAGGAATCAAGCAGGCCTGTCACAACAGCGTCATTGCCTCAACACCATGAAGATACCCCAGCGTCTGCAGAAGTACAGGAACGTCGACCTCTGAAAAGAACAAAGGAATCAAGCAGGCCTGTCACAACAGCGTCATTGCCTCAACACCATGAAGATACCCCAGCGTCTGCAGAAGTACAGGAACGTCGACCTCTGAAAAGAACAAAGGAATCAAGCAGGCCTGTCACAACAGCGTCATTGCCTCAACACCATGAAGATACCCCAGCGTCTGCAGAAGTACAGGAACGTCGACCTCTGAAAAGAACAAAGGAATCAAGCAGGCCTGTCACAACAGCGTCATTGCCTCAACACCATGAAGATACCCCAGCGTCTGCAGAAGTACAGGAACGTCGACCTCTGAAAAGAACAAAGGAATCAAGCAGGCCTGTCACAACAGCGTCATTGCCTCAACACCATGAAGATACCCCAGCGTCTGCAGAAGTACAGGAACGTCGACCTCTGAAAAGAACAAAGGAATCAAGCAGGCCTGTCACAACAGCGTCATTGCCTCAACACCATGAAGATACCCCAGCGTCTGCAGAAGTACAGGAACGTCGACCTCTGAAAAGAACAAAGGAATCAAGCAGGCCTGTCACAACAGCGTCATTGCCTCAACACCATGAAGATACCCCAGCGTCTGCAGAAGTACAGGAACGTCGACCTCTGAAAAGAACAAAGGAATCAAGCAGGCCTGTCACAACAGCGTCATTGCCTCAACACCATGAAGATACCCCAGCGTCTGCAGAAGTACAGGAACGTCGACCTCTGAAAAGAACAAAGGAATCAAGCAGGCCTGTCACAACAGCGTCATTGCCTCAACACCATGAAGATACCCCAGCGTCTGCAGAAGTACAGGAACGTCGACCTCTGAAAAGAACAAAGGAATCAAGCAGGCCTGTCACAACAGCGTCATTGCCTCAACACCATGAAGATACCCCAGCGTCTGCAGAAGTACAGGAACGTCGACCTCTGAAAAGAACAAAGGAATCAAGCAGGCCTGTCACAACAGCGTCATTGCCTCAACACCATGAAGATACCCCAGCGTCTGCAGAAGTACAGGAACGTCGACCTCTGAAAAGAACAAAGGAATCAAGCAGGCCTGTCACAACAGCGTCATTGCCTCAACACCATGAAGATACCCCAGCGTCTGCAGAAGTACAGGAACGTCGACCTCTGAAAAGAACAAAGGAATCAAGCAGGCCTGTCACAACAGCGTCATTGCCTCAACACCATGAAGATACCCCAGCGTCTGCAGAAGTACAGGAACGTCGACCTCTGAAAAGAACAAAGGAATCAAGCAGGCCTGTCACAACAGCGTCATTGCCTCAACACCATGAAGATACCCCAGCGTCTGCAGAAGTACAGGAACGTCGACCTCTGAAAAGAACAAAGGAATCAAGCAGGCCTGTCACAACAGCGTCATTGCCTCAACACCATGAAGATACCCCAGCGTCTGCAGAAGTACAGGAACGTCGACCTCTGAAAAGAACAAAGGAATCAAGCAGGCCTGTCACAACAGCGTCATTGCCTCAACACCATGAAGATACCCCAGCGTCTGCAGAAGTACAGGAACGTCGACCTCTGAAAAGAACAAAGGAATCAAGCAGGCCTGTCACAACAGCGTCATTGCCTCAACACCATGAAGATACCCCAGCGTCTGCAGAAGTACAGGAACGTCGACCTCTGAAAAGAACAAAGGAATCAAGCAGGCCTGTCACAACAGCGTCATTGCCTCAACACCATGAAGATACCCCAGCGTCTGCAGAAGTACAGGAACGTCGACCTCTGAAAAGAACAAAGGAATCAAGCAGGCCTGTCACAACAGCGTCATTGCCTCAACACCATGAAGATACCCCAGCGTCTGCAGAAGTACAGGAACGTCGACCTCTGAAAAGAACAAAGGAATCAAGCAGGCCTGTCACAACAGCGTCATTGCCTCAACACCATGAAGATACCCCAGCGTCTGCAGAAGTACAGGAACGTCGACCTCTGAAAAGAACAAAGGAATCAAGCAGGCCTGTCACAACAGCGTCATTGCCTCAACACCATGAAGATACCCCAGCGTCTGCAGAAGTACAGGAACGTCGACCTCTGAAAAGAACAAAGGAATCAAGCAGGCCTGTCACAACAGCGTCATTGCCTCAACACCATGAAGATACCCCAGCGTCTGCAGAAGTACAGGAACGTCGACCTCTGAAAAGAACAAAGGAATCAAGCAGGCCTGTCACAACAGCGTCATTGCCTCAACACCATGAAGATACCCCAGCGTCTGCAGAAGTACAGGAACGTCGACCTCTGAAAAGAACAAAGGAATCAAGCAGGCCTGTCACAACAGCGTCATTGCCTCAACACCATGAAGATACCCCAGCGTCTGCAGAAGTACAGGAACGTCGACCTCTGAAAAGAACAAAGGAATCAAGCAGGCCTGTCACAACAGCGTCATTGCCTCAACACCATGAAGATACCCCAGCGTCTGCAGAAGTACAGGAACGTCGACCTCTGAAAAGAACAAAGGAATCAAGCAGGCCTGTCACAACAGCGTCATTGCCTCAACACCATGAAGATACCCCAGCGTCTGCAGAAGTACAGGAACGTCGACCTCTGAAAAGAACAAAGGAATCAAGCAGGCCTGTCACAACAGCGTCATTGCCTCAACACCATGAAGATACCCCAGCGTCTGCAGAAGTACAGGAACGTCGACCTCTGAAAAGAACAAAGGAATCAAGCAGGCCTGTCACAACAGCGTCATTGCCTCAACACCATGAAGATACCCCAGCGTCTGCAGAAGTACAGGAACGTCGACCTCTGAAAAGAACAAAGGAATCAAGCAGGCCTGTCACAACAGCGTCATTGCCTCAACACCATGAAGATACCCCAGCGTCTGCAGAAGTACAGGAACGTCGACCTCTGAAAAGAACAAAGGAATCAAGCAGGCCTGTCACAACAGCGTCATTGCCTCAACACCATGAAGATACCCCAGCGTCTGCAGAAGTACAGGAACGTCGACCTCTGAAAAGAACAAAGGAATCAAGCAGGCCTGTCACAACAGCGTCATTGCCTCAACACCATGAAGATACCCCAGCGTCTGCAGAAGTACAGGAACGTCGACCTCTGAAAAGAACAAAGGAATCAAGCAGGCCTGTCACAACAGCGTCATTGCCTCAACACCATGAAGATACCCCAGCGTCTGCAGAAGTACAGGAACGTCGACCTCTGAAAAGAACAAAGGAATCAAGCAGGCCTGTCACAACAGCGTCATTGCCTCAACACCATGAAGATACCCCAGCGTCTGCAGAAGTACAGGAACGTCGACCTCTGAAAAGAACAAAGGAATCAAGCAGGCCTGTCACAACAGCGTCATTGCCTCAACACCATGAAGATACCCCAGCGTCTGCAGAAGTACAGGAACGTCGACCTCTGAAAAGAACAAAGGAATCAAGCAGGCCTGTCACAACAGCGTCATTGCCTCAACACCATGAAGATACCCCAGCGTCTGCAGAAGTACAGGAACGTCGACCTCTGAAAAGAACAAAGGAATCAAGCAGGCCTGTCACAACAGCGTCATTGCCTCAACACCATGAAGATACCCCAGCGTCTGCAGAAGTACAGGAACGTCGACCTCTGAAAAGAACAAAGGAATCAAGCAGGCCTGTCACAACAGCGTCATTGCCTCAACACCATGAAGATACCCCAGCGTCTGCAGAAGTACAGGAACGTCGACCTCTGAAAAGAACAAAGGAATCAAGCAGGCCTGTCACAACAGCGTCATTGCCTCAACACCATGAAGATACCCCAGCGTCTGCAGAAGTACAGGAACGTCGACCTCTGAAAAGAACAAAGGAATCAAGCAGGCCTGTCACAACAGCGTCATTGCCTCAACACCATGAAGATACCCCAGCGTCTGCAGAAGTACAGGAACGTCGACCTCTGAAAAGAACAAAGGAATCAAGCAGGCCTGTCACAACAGCGTCATTGCCTCAACACCATGAAGATACCCCAGCGTCTGCAGAAGTACAGGAACGTCGACCTCTGAAAAGAACAAAGGAATCAAGCAGGCCTGTCACAACAGCGTCATTGCCTCAACACCATGAAGATACCCCAGCGTCTGCAGAAGTACAGGAACGTCGACCTCTGAAAAGAACAAAGGAATCAAGCAGGCCTGTCACAACAGCGTCATTGCCTCAACACCATGAAGATACCCCAGCGTCTGCAGAAGTACAGGAACGTCGACCTCTGAAAAGAACAAAGGAATCAAGCAGGCCTGTCACAACAGCGTCATTGCCTCAACACCATGAAGATACCCCAGCGTCTGCAGAAGTACAGGAACGTCGACCTCTGAAAAGAACAAAGGAATCAAGCAGGCCTGTCACAACAGCGTCATTGCCTCAACACCATGAAGATACCCCAGCGTCTGCAGAAGTACAGGAACGTCGACCTCTGAAAAGAACAAAGGAATCAAGCAGGCCTGTCACAACAGCGTCATTGCCTCAACACCATGAAGATACCCCAGCGTCTGCAGAAGTACAGGAACGTCGACCTCTGAAAAGAACAAAGGAATCAAGCAGGCCTGTCACAACAGCGTCATTGCCTCAACACCATGAAGATACCCCAGCGTCTGCAGAAGTACAGGAACGTCGACCTCTGAAAAGAACAAAGGAATCAAGCAGGCCTGTCACAACAGCGTCATTGCCTCAACACCATGAAGATACCCCAGCGTCTGCAGAAGTACAGGAACGTCGACCTCTGAAAAGAACAAAGGAATCAAGCAGGCCTGTCACAACAGCGTCATTGCCTCAACACCATGAAGATACCCCAGCGTCTGCAGAAGTACAGGAACGTCGACCTCTGAAAAGAACAAAGGAATCAAGCAGGCCTGTCACAACGGCGTCATTGCCTCAACACCATGAAGATACCCCAGCGTCTGCAGAAGTACAGGAACGTCGACCTCTGAAAAGAACAAAGGAATCAAGCAGGCCTGTCACAACGGCGTCATTGCCTCAAGAATACAAAGATACTTTAGTATCCGAGTCGGATGAAAACACTCTTGTCTGCGAGTCGGATCAAGAAATCTCAGATTACTTTCTTTGTCCTGCGCGAAATCAAGGGATAAGAACAATTCCATCGACACTGAACCAAAACAATGTTTTAACAAATAAGGTTAATGATTCGGATTTCAGCAAAAAGCCACGTTTGAGACGTCAAAGGGCGATATTGAACCCGGATGGTTGGTCTTGTCATGAGCTATTGAGAGAAGTCAATGAAAAATGCAAAATAAGTAGAAAGTCTAATGCAATTTCGAAGTTCGACGAACAAGTTTCGAAAACGGTTGATGTTACTCTTTACACTAGTGAAAATGAGGGTGGTTTCGATGAATCGGAATCACTGTTGATTGAGAGTGAACAAAACAGCAACTCTGATTCCGAAGGAAATCTTATTGATTCAAGTAGTGAATCATTGGGTTGCAAAAGAATATTTGTTCGTGGTTGCAACAATACGACCAATAAGCAAGTCTTTGATAAAAAGGATGTCTGTCTGTTCTGCAGCAAGGAAATACTGAGTATATGCTTAGCTCGTCATCTATATTCTTTACATAGTGATGAAGAAATTGTGTCGTCTATAATGAGTATGGAGATGAACTCTATTCCTAAGAAACGGGCTCTTCAAATAGTTCGGAACAAGGGGAATTTTCGTCACAATATTAAAGTTCTTGAAGAAGGCGGAATTATGATCGTTGTTCAAAGACCCAAGAAAACGGTTGACATTTCATCTTGTCTTGACGACTACGTTTGCTGCGACGGATGTTACGGCTTCTATTGTTCTACCGAATTCTGGCGTCATACTTGTCCCTCTGACCCAACAAGAAGTCAAAGGCGATTGGCATCAAGTTCGAAACTAAAAACGTTCTTTTGTTCCAAACAAATTAAAACATTTTTCAGTAAACAAAAAAAGGATGACGTCTCTGAAATCGCTCTCAAAGATGGTTCGGTTTTTCGCTTCATCACTGACGAAATGATTTCGAGAGGCATAGAAAAATACTCATCTATTTCAGCTAAAGTGAGAAGTTTATGTCAATTTATGAAAAGTTGTCGACTGCAAATGGAACTGGTAAATCTTTCCTTTCAAGAGTTACTGCGGCCATCGAATTTCGATACTGTGAAACATGTGATCATAACTGACTTTAAATACTCATGCGAAAGCGAAAGCTCAATAACCATGGATCGTCCTGCCTCGCTAAAAAAGCTATGCCAATCACTTATCCAACTGACAAAGAATATCAACAAAGAACATATGAAACACGACAACGTTGAACGTGCCAAAGAAACGAAAGTTCTCCTTGCTCTAATGGAGGCAGAACTTCGTCCAATGATGACAAACGCTACTTGCTCAATGAGGAAACCAGCTTCAGGAAATCCAAAGGATTTGCCATTGCAGACAGACATTGACAAATTGAAATTCCATCTTGACGAAAGATTATCCAATTTGAAATTGAATCTTGAAAACATGCGACTTTTGAAGGAGTATACTTTAGCATACCTTATCATGTTCAATAAACGTCGCTCGATGGAAGTTGCTCGACTGACGGTTGATATTTGGAACTCCAGAAGTGATTGGAAAAATATTGTTGATAGCGATAAATCAAAAATGACGGACGAGGAATTGAATATTCTCAAGAAAACTGAGCTTGTTTATATCAAAGGGAAGTGCAGACGTCTTGTCCCAATAATATTTCCTGAAAACAGTGTTCCTATTGTTAATTGGCTTTCTAAACATTGTCAAAACTTCATATTCGAAAATCAGGCAGGTCAGTGTATACGCGGAAATGACGCAGTCCGCAAAGTGGCTCAAAATGCTGGAATTGCATCAAACAGAATAAATTCGGTTGCTTTCCGAAAACTCATGGCTACTAATTTGCAGGTAAGGACATCTTTTGTCTTCGAAGTTTCTGGTGTTTATAAACGTTTCAAAAATAATTTTTTTTTTCAAAACGTGTCTACTTTCAGTAGTCCTCCATGTAAAGTACGATGTATAATAAACTGTTTTAAAGCGATACTAGCAACTTCGAGTTGATCTACTCTATAGTATACACAAATTAGAATATCGGTGTATTAATATCAGATGTCGGCGACCTTGCAGTCAAGAACTAGAATGGCTTAACTGAAAGTTAATAAACCCGAACCCTTTGTGGTGTATTGATTGACACCGACACTGCTCGGCGGGGAATAGCTGACAGTGAGGTCAACTTTCTAAGTACTCCCAATGCTTTAATACTTAAGCTACATAATTATAATTGCATGTATAGGACAAGCATAGTCCCAATACTTACCACCAGGCAGGAAAGTTTACTTAGACTGGGATAACTACATAAAAATTAAGCATTCCCGAAAGCGTCCGCTATTACCCAGCGCTCCCCTATATGAAAGAGATGGGGAAATGACATAAAAACGTAGCATAAATATTCGAATCTGACAGACAAAGACAGCAAAGCAATACAGTTCAACTACACGAACGCAACTCGCTTGGTCAGGTATCGAACACATATCCAGCGGAACGAAGCATGTGAAAGACCCACTTTGGTCGAGTGGGTCTTACACATGTTAGCGTTCCGCTGGATTTGTGTTCGATACCTGGCCAAGTACAGTTCGGGTAGTTGAACTATATAGCTTCGCTGTCTTTGTCTGTCAAATTCTAATGTGTCTCCTGTGTTAATTGCATCATAAATATTTGACTTCATATCTTTTATTTCCATGTGCTTATTACTTAATGCTGGTTGTCTTTGCATTTACAGTCACATGATTTGAATGACAGTCAATATCGTTATATCTGCGATCATTTAGGGCATAGTCAAGATGTCCATCAACGCTACTACAAAATGCGCGATTCTGCAATCGAACTTGTCAAGGTTGGAAAAATTCTTCAGGAGAATTACAAAGATAAAAAACAACCCATTAAAAGGAAACGAGAAAGTGAGTTATTTCGCTTTTTCTTAACTTATAATTGTGTTTGCTTTTTAGTTTTAGTAGTCGTCGATAAACCATTATGTAGGTCTATTATTTCTGTGAACTGGCCACCAAAACGGTAAAATTAACAATTAAAAAATATTCTTCTGTATTATGAAGAATAAGGAAACTTAGAATGCAAAATTTCGCATTTATCGCATCGAACCCCTAAAGTTGATTCGCCAACAAATCTTAAGCACAAAAACTGATGATCTGATCAAATAAAAATATTTTCAATATATTCTTCGCGTTGACTCCCACAACGGCCGAAGACTAAATTGCCGTTTGTTTCGCCATGTGGTATTCATTCATCAAAACATTTTGATCCTCGGCTTCTGCATATTTCCTATGAGATTGTTCGAGGTCAGAGTAGCGAGCTGAATTGACGATACTATCTATAGGAGAATATAGGAGAATTCCTCACCGCGAATTCCAAAATGTGGATATTAGCTGTTTTCGAAGATCTGTACCAGAAATTAGTTTTAGACGCCTTCTCTATGAAATTTTCATTTACTTGTAGACGACGGCTTCTAATTTATCATGTGCTGTTCTTGAAGTGACCATACGTCAATAAGGTTAAAAAATATCGTTAAGTGAGAATTTATGAAGCGTAGACGTTTGGATGCGAGATCCGTCCCAAGGCGAATGAATTCATGGATTTGTCATGCTTCGTCAATTACTGTCATATCTAAATATGAACAGCAATGATATACATGTGTTTAGTTCGAGATATTAAACATATTGTTTCATAGTTAGTATTATCTTAACACTTGCTTTATGATTATCAATTGGAACTATCATTAATGATTGACATCGGTCGGTATATATTAATAATTCAATAGAAAAATAATGCTTGTCACGACCGTCTAACATTAAAAAAAGGGGAAGTTTTCGTTTGAGAAAGTCGAGAACGAAACGTTGGGTGTTATTTTATGGTTTTTTGATATAAGACGGTCGTGACAAACATTATTTTTCTATTGAATTAATCAATTGGAGCATTTGCAAAAGCATAGGCGGCGATGACTAAGAACAACGTACATGTAATAATGTAGTTTTGAAACTGGCTATCATTTGTTAGATTAAGATAGGGTTAGAATTTGCGTTCATTATGTTGAAGTCATGGTCATCCTAGTTTATGTCATATCTTTTTACGAACACATAATTACATAATATATGGATTAGGAATATGTCAAAATGACAATAGTGTCACTTGAGAGTTTACGTGTTTATATACTCGTATCTTCGGAATTTCAATGATTAGGTTTTCCACCTTGGATCTCATAAGTGATAACAAATTAATAAAAATATTGATCAAAATTGTACAGGCATATGTAAAAAATTAAATTTCAAAAATTAAAAGGCATTTGTAAAGGCATTTACATGTGTAAAAAAACTACCATTTTACAGCGTATTTAAGAGAAAGAATACATGTGAAGGCTTGTATTGAATATAAATTAAGTTATGATTTGCTAACTCGGATTGTTTTCTCCGCAGGCGGCCGTTCAATGCGAGGAAGGGGTCGTGGTCGTAGTCGCAGAACTGGACGACGCCAAGTAAATTCCGGCGGACCAAAAGGAAATGGTGACCGTTGAGACAGACTATTTTTCTACAACAGATAGCTACAGAAATCAAATTTTCAATTTTTGTATTTGATTGTCAAATATAATTTCATCATAGTTCGAATCAGTTTTTTCTTGAGTTCTCTCTAGCTACTTACGTGCTCGTTTTTGGATCATATTAAAAATGATAAGGGGTTATTTCAAATCACATACGTGTTCTCAGAATTGATATCAGTAGTGAAAACTGTGCCCTACTTGCCACGGATAGGTACATGTAAAGTTTAGTGTTATCAATAGGTACATGGATAGGTACATGTAAAGTTTAGTGTTATCAATAGGTACATGGATAGGTACATGTAAAGTTTAGTGTTATCAATAGGTACATGTAAAGTTTAGTGTCATCAATAGGAACATGGATAGGTACATGTATACTTTAGTTATCGATAGGCACATGGATAGGTACATGTATAATTCAGTGTTATGAATAAGAACTTGTATGAGATCTGTTTTACTGGATAGGTACATGTGTTTGGTACACTGTGTTTCGGAACGTCTATGATCGAACTTGTGTGGTTTGGTTCTGAGCACTTGGATACGTACCGATAGACGTCCGTTGTTTGATTTTGAATGGGTTTGCTCAATTGCGACTATTGTGACAATTATTTTTAATGTAGCACTATTTAGATGTGAAACTTTACTGTGCAGTTATGATTTAGTTGCTCCCCAATAAGAAAACCAATTCCAGAACTATGTTTAAAATGAAAAGACAAGAGATTTACAATGTAAGTTTAATTTAAGCGTGAAAAATAAATGACGGGTGCAAATCACGTCCCTCAGGCGACTCCATGATCTTCAGGAAGTCATCACACCACTCATGAAAAGTCTGATTTTTACTAAAGTCATGGTCACACTCGTGTACCGGACACTTCACTGGAAATTGCTGAACATGCACCAACATCACCAATTCATTTTGCAACAGTTTCATTATTGTTAATTGCAGACATCTGAGCAGAATCAGCGTGCAGCTAAATAGTAAGGAAAAAAATTCATTGCAGAATTTTAATTTTTTAGATGTGAATTTTCTTGATGCACCGGTTTTAGCAGAAATTGCATCAGTGCAAGCACAGTCACGCTCATCGGAGATAAACAGCAATTTAATATTAAGATGATATTCTGTTACATTAGGCAAGCTCAAGTAAATCGTGCAAACTCTACATTTCTCTCAGACAAATTGCAGCAGCAATTAATTACTATGAATGATGATCAACTCTAGTAACCATCGGATGCCTGAGCCATGGCATTGAGGAACAAGAACACGTTTAACTCTTTCCTACGATATTATTGGACTTTGTTTAGCTGTGTCAATAATCTAATTTCCCAGCAACCGCTCTTGTTGTATTTATAGTCTCAAGTTTGTAATTTCGCAGCACTTGGGAATAGAATTACATCGATTGCTCCATTTTAACTACAGTAAACATACACAGTACATAGTTTAAGCACCATTTTCTACTACAGAACATGCGAGTTGGCATTTTTTGTGATTCTTCATTCTTTTTGACAATCCGATCTACCATTTGCCATGCGCAAACGTCTCGTTTCTACCAAAAATGTGACATTTTGTGAATTCTCCTCTAAACTCTATGCGTTTCTCATCCTATGCACCTTGAGATGACGCGTTTGTCAATGCTAGGCATCTACACAATAGTCACAGGTACCTCCATGTCAAATTTCATTGATGTATCGTGACATTTGCCATGCGCAAACGTCTCGTTTGTACCAAAATAGCGACATTTTGTGAATTCTCCTCTAAACTCTATGCGTTTGTCTTCCTATGCACCTTGAGATGACGCGTTTGTCTATGCTAAGCATCTACACAATAGTCACAGGTACCTCCATGTCAAATTTCATTGATGTATCGTGATATTTGCCACGCGCAAACGTCTCGTTTGTACCAAAAATGTGACATTTTGTGAATTCTCCTCTAAACTCTATGCGTTTCTCATCCTATGCACCTTGAGATGACGCGTTTGTCAATGCTAGGCATCTACACAATAGTCACAGGTACCTCCATGTCAAATTTCATTGATGTATCGTGACATTTGCCATGCGCAAACGTCTCGTTTGTACCAAAATAGTGACATTTTGTGAATTCTCCTCTAAACTCTATGCGTTTCTCATCCTATGCACCTTGAGATGACGCGTTTGTCAATGCTAGGCATCTACACAATAGTCACAGGTACCTCCATGTCAAATTTCATTGTTGTATCGTGACATTTGCCATGCGCAAACGTCTCGTTTGTACCAAAAATGTGACATTTTGTGACCTCCTATAAACTCTATGCGTTTGTCTTCCTATGCACCCTTAGATGACGCGTTTGTCAATGCTAAGCATCTTCACAATAGTCACAGGTACCTCCATGTGAAGTTTTTTCGTTGCATCTTGACGATTCCATTCAGAGGCATCTCGTTTCGTCCCAAAAAAACGGCAGAAGTCAAAAAACAAAAAGATTGTGCTCCTATGCAGAAACACAGCGATGAGTGCTCGGGTAGACAGATTTTGTATCCTTACTCCCGTAACACTGGAGAGAAGCATTACACTCCGATACAAGAGCTCTGACTACCGATTTACGGCGAGTCTGAAACCTCTTTCGAATTTGATTGAAAGAGGCCCTGACTTGTCATTTTCAGCTTTGTGGTTGGAAAGAGCCAGGAGTATTTTAAGGTATTACTATTATTATTGCTCATATATACATGTACAAAATTTAATGTAGAAGTTTGAATGTTATGAGATTAGTTTGAAAATGATATTTGCTTGTTGATCTGAGCATGCGTTGTAATCAATAAATTTAACTCCTATTGATTGACTTATTCAGGACATTTCAAAAATTCAAATAATGCATGTCGACAGAAAGAGCTGCATATCCTCTAGAGCTTCCGTAACACGAAATATCTGAAATTTCTGTGCCACAAGAATAAAACGCATATTTATAACATAAGCCATTGTACTGTTAATGAAAGCAGCATTTCATTGGGGAATGAAGGCACTCGAATGACTTCCTTATATCGGCTTATATTGTTGTCGACTGTTATCGTTTTTCATAGTAAATTTGTTGCCAAATAAGTCTGCGGAAGTAGAGACTTCTTCAACAATCTGAAGTGATACTCATATGAAGTAAAATGTGATAAATTACCTGTCTTTGAAGAGATAACTATTCCAAATCCAAAAAGATGATCCAGAAAATGATGTAAATTCGGCGCAGTATTATGTATCTCAGTTACAAAGTGGCTAGTTCAGTTTTTAAAGTAGAATTCTGCATCACACTTTGCGAAAACGTACTTGGCAATAACGTACTTGCATGAATAGCTTGAGTGAAAATGACAGCATAACATTGACCATGTCGACTATGTCGTCGCCAAGTTCTTTAGCTTTGAGTACCATGGCATCAAAATATCTGTCAATAGCTACCCAGAAGCGCTTTTGGCATGTTTACTCTTTCTTATGATTTTTTTGATATCGTATTCACAAATGGCAGCTTTTGTTTACCAGTAGCTCGTCCACCGTCCACCAATCCGGTGATTGCAAGATTTTCCATCACACTTTTCCATAACAAAGCACGTCATGCGGCGCATTTTCTATTTTTGATATTACAGGTGTCGACAGACTTTCGATTTTCATTTTCCCGTATTTCTCCCGGGCTTTCCCAGATATCAGCAATATTTTTCAAGGGGTACTAAATTTGCCTTACAACTTTTTTGAGAAATATTAGAAATAACGTATCTAATATATTCTCAAAACCTCTCTATTTACAGTGGTACTGAGAAACTCTGTCATCGATGTCCATAATCATGTTATCAAATTGGAAATCAGCTACATATATACTTAGGATAGTTTGGACTTCCCATGTGTAAATCACATGTTTGTTCCAATAAAATCCTTAATACAGGACTGGGCTCAACTTCACGTAAAATCACATTTGTAATTTAACTTTTAACTATTCAAGTTCAACTTCAGTCAAGTTTGACTGTCAACTTCACCAATATTCCAGAATATCGAAAAAAAACATAAAATCCTCCAAGTCAAGAAACGGGACTCCAAAATTATTGAAGTGATCATCGAGCCAAAATTTACGGACGCTGTCGGTAGCATGTGTAATTCATTATTGACAATAGTGATTGCCGATGAATCACATTCTCTGAGGGATTTGTTCTCTTCTAAGTTTCCGACATTATCCATCCGTAATAACTGTATCCTGCATTCTTCTTTGTCTTGTAATATGTGTTATTGTGGAATTGTATTGCGCTTGCCGAATATTACATGTGATTTAAGAGCCAGGATGATATTATTACTACAGTATCTAAAACAATAACACTATCATGATTCATGCAAAAGATGAGGAATTTTGTTATTTCGATGATTTTATGTATTTCACCTTGTTTCAAAGGCTATTTTAGGATGAATTACTCCTAAAACCTCTAACTCCTCAAACAAGGATAAACATTTCTAACATTGCATAAATCAATAACTGATTGGTAATTGCTCACTAAATTTAATTCATCATTCCTATCGACCCTCTTTAATCGATATGAAGAGCTTCTCTGAGGAAATCAATCACTTATAACAATCATTCTTTTGTTGATTTGATAAGAGACATCCAAATACCAAACTAATATAGGCCGATATGGCACAGTTTCCTTTAAGATATCAGTAAAAATTGCATTCTACACTGAGCCATTGTTCCAATCAGTTATCAGAAAATAACATTTCCGAATTTAATAATTCAAAAAGTGCATGTTTAAAAATTCAAAACAATGATGAGTTTTACTATGCTTTCATAAGAACCATGCTTCCTCCAAAAATAGAATTCACAAATATGGGGAAATAGTCACATAGAAGGAAAGTCCTCGTGCAGTTCCAATGATGACCTCGTATTGTTTCAATGAAAGCTCCATAGGTATATCAAATATCCATTCGACTGTAAAACCTTTTGTACCACCTCGATGTAAACCGACTGGAATAGCATTTGGAATGCAATCCCATCATCAGTGACTGTATGTAATGTATCTGATTTTGAGTGAAACGAAGATGAGAGCACTATAACTTCAGATCAACCAAGGACTCCTTGATTGTACAGATCACTTTATGAACAAAGATATATACAATCAAGAAGTGATTGGATCAACCCAAATGAATTTTCCACCAAATTTATGTTAGATAATGAATGATATTTGACTCTACCGAACTCATTTTTTAAAAGTTACTAATTATGTGAGCGGTGGTTCTTAAATTTATATGAATTTAAAATATAATAATAATACATAATTATATAAGCATATGCCTTTCCTCAATGAGCTGCAGCCAGTGAACTACTTACAGGATCTAAATGATTCCACATCAATAGAAAAGTTTATTTCCTGAATTTTCCAAAGATGAAAAACCGCTTCATTATCATTATCTGATTCCATGAAATTCTGAAAAGTTCTATTTAGCCGATTTTTCAGACCTCAATTTTCGAACATGCTAAGTTTGCAGCAACAAATTGCATTTCGACATTTTGAACTGCAGCGTATTCATGCCATGATAGAAAACCATAGTATCAAAATACACGTTAATACAATAGCACGATGACACCAATTTATCAAGAAATAACAACAGAAGAAACAGGAAAAACTGCCACGCTAGACGAAAACCGTGAAGGGCTTAAGTATTCCAACTTATCATCCTTTTTGTATCAGTTTACGTAGAAACAATGGGCACATGGCAACCGTCAGTCACAAAGTTGTATCTGATGTTTCCAACAACGTCAGGTATAATTCTGCAGAATCAAGGTCTCGATATTTCCTGATTCATAGGATAGCAATGACGGTGAGAAGCAATAATGCTACCACTATATTGAAGACAATACCATCGGACTAAACTAAACCATGGCAGAAGTTTCTTTATCTGGTTTAATTTGACTCAAGGTGACTTTGCATTCGTCATCCAATTATTCAAATTGCTTCTCCTTCACAATGCATAGCTAATTCCGTCAGTTTCTTGTAATTGGTGTTTATTGAAATAACATTCATAACATGACGATAACAAATTTCAAAATTTTAATTCCATTCATTGAGAATACATAGCTTTTGAAAATATCATGTCTTAAAAAGGCAATTTGCTACTTCAGCCTTGCGTGTTTGACACTTGAAGTCTGAAAAATTGACTAAAAGCAAAAATTGCATGAAAAAAGTTATAAAACTTTATGAATTAGTTGATGGAAATCAAATATTTTATGATTATTAAAAGTACAAAAAATTAGCCCTTCTATCGTTGAACCTTCAAATCTTATGAATAGCTCACGGGCTACAAGCCATTCAACAAAGACCTGAACATCTGTGGTTGCTTAAAAAATAATTGACTGACTAAATGCATGATTAAACGTACAGGCCTAATGAAGGTTATTTTTCTATGGTTCTGATTATGTTCACAAACAATAGGCCTAGTAATATAAATGTCATCGCACTTTTGATAGGCTACCAGTCAATCTCGCATTCTTGAAATATTTTCTTCAGTCGTCGATTAGCAATGTACTTTGTCAAGAAATACATAGGCCCTATGTGTCTCGGTCAGCAGGTAGAACACATGCATCCAGGTTTGGGATAGCTGGGTCTTATCTTTATAGGTATATGACACAGGCTGGCAAAATTTACTTGGTAAGTAACCTGGAGCGGTATTTATTGACACAATCTAAGAGTTTCCAGTATTATCGGGTCCGTAACAGAAAGCAAAATCTTTTCCGCTTGAAGAAGCCCCAGATGGTTCCATATTGATGGAAGCCCCAGATGGTTTGCATGATAGCGACCCGACATTTGGAAGCACTGGTCTATACATTAGCCCCATTGGTTTGGGTGACTGTTGCAAATTGTAACTTATGTCTAATTTCTATGTGTGTATTTTAGTAGCATGTTTTAATTACATGCACCTTGTAAAGTTATCTGAAATAAACCTTTCGAGTATTGGTTTCACTTTCGTGTGCCATGCTTGCAACAACACCTTCGTTCTGACGACATTGATTTCATGTATACTTAAATTATTAATTCATGCTATTTAATTCAATACAATACAAACTACATCAATTGGCGTTAGCGAGCAGGATTATTTATACAAGATGAGTTCCGAATTAGAAAGGTTGGATATTCATTCGTCCGAATGTACGGACTGGTTCACCAGGTTTGAACTATATTGCTTGACCAATGATAAAGTCGATCCTACCACGAATAAAACGGCATTTTTATTAACATTAGCCGGTGCAGAAGCATATAAGCTAATCAAGAATCTAGCTTTTCCTAAGACACCCGATTCTTTGACTACTACTGAGATTCGCGATTTAGTCGTGAAGAAACACACCACTCCACAGAATTATGAAATTGCTGAACGGTCCAAGTTCTATTCGCTCTATCGGCGTTCCGATCAGACAGTGCGTGATTTTATTGTACAAATGCAGGGACAGGCCTCCACGTGTAATTTCGGGTCTTCCTTGGAGGAGCACTTGCGAGACAGGTTAGTAGCTGGCATTAATCACAATGAAATTAAGAAGAAATTGTTGTTGGAAACCTCCTTGACTTATTCTAAAGCTAAACAGATTTGCGAATCATTTGTTGACATAACGGCAGCGATATCCAAAAACGAAACAGAGTCAGTTGTTCACAAAATTCACAGTTCTTCCAGGAAAAAATTCAGTGCAAATTCAAGATTACAGAAATCACATCAGCCGAGTAGACTTAATCATAATTCATTCCCCACAAAATTCCAGTTCTAATGCTAGTCAGTTTGGAAAATGTTTATCATGTGGAGAACAACACAACAGAGCTACGTGTAGGTTTAGACACGTCACTTGCAACAAGTGTAACCGTCAAGGTCACATAGCGAAAGTCTGTCAAACCGCTTCTCAATCCACGTCCCAAAATCAATCCAATTCAACTAGCAGGCCCATAAGTTCAGGTTGTTCATCCTGCGGTGGAAGGAATCACTCGTCTCAGGCATGCCGATTTCGAAATGCCACATGTAAGACTTGTTCTAGGAAAGGACATATAGGCAGAGTCTGTCGTTCCGGGTGGGATATGTTGATGATGGTGAAGAGTCAAACATCTCCACAGTAGAGAATGAATTTGCTGACTTAGTAATGTATACCGATCTTTCCGGTTCACACATTAAGAAGTTTCTCACAGTTGCCGATTCTCATGCACTGAATGAAGTTGAATTTATTATTGACACGGGTAGCCCTCATTCATTTATTTCGATCGAGAACACCTTTTGTTTCAAGGAGAAGATATGTCAGCAACCAGAAGTTGTCGAGGCATTACCGGTCATACATACACGTACTACGGTGAAATCGACTTGTTTGTTGAAAATTCTCATAAAGCAAAATTCTGTGTTTGTGAAGGTCTCAACATACTCGGATGCGAAAGATATACGCATACTCTATCCACAGATTGCTGAAATATTGAATCGACGTCCAGGTCAAGTTATTTCTGATGAGATTGTGGGTCTTCTTAAATTCCACGACGGATTTTTCCTCACTTAGCACGCTTATTGAGACCGTTTCCCAGAGTTCAGGTGGTTTGAAGGTCGATCCGATCCATATTGATTGCGAAATTACTGAGCCGGTTTTTCATAAGTGTCGTCCTTTGGCGTATGGATTACGTGATTCAGTGAAAGCGAACCTTGAGAAGCTGGAGAAGTCCGGTATTGTTGAGAAGGTCAATAGTTCAAGGTAAGCCACACCTATTGTGTGTCCCATTAAGGCAAACGGTACTGTTCGCATTTGCGGAGACTATAAGGTCACAGTGAACCCTTTTTTGCGCCAACGAGCGTGTACAACACCCGAACCTGAAGACATTTTCACACAGTTATCGAACTCCAGCGTGTTCAGTCGAATTGATTTGGAGAACGCTTTCCTTCAGTTGCCTTTGGATGAGCAGGTTCGCGCGAGCTCAGCACCATAAACACTCCAT
Source organism: Prostheceraeus crozeri (assembly GCA_907163375.1). Lineage (NCBI taxonomy): Eukaryota > Metazoa > Platyhelminthes > Polycladida > Euryleptidae > Prostheceraeus > Prostheceraeus crozeri. The sequence continues at coordinate 260,891 of CAJQUW010004042.1, forward strand.
TCGGTCTCTATTCGTATAGGTTTCTCCCGTTTGGCATGACGATTTCACCTAGTGTTTTTCAGGAGACTATTGACAAGATTCTGTCAGGCATTGGTAATGTGGTAGCCTACCAAGATGATGTGGTAATTCATTCCATAGATCGAGGAATCCCACATGCACACATTGACTACTGTTTTGAAACGTTTCTGTGAATACAACGTCAAGATCAACAAACCAAAAGTGTTTTTGCGGTTGAGAAAATCAAATATTTAGGTTTCGTTTTATCGAAAGATGGAATTCATCCAGATGTTGACAAGTTTGATCCTATCATTAAGTCTCCTGATCCTACTTCCGTTTACCGAATTACAGTCAATTCTCGGTTCATTGCAGTACTACAGCGATTTCATGCATCTTTCGCAGACACAGCCGCTCCTTTGTTTGATCTTTGTAAGTCTGAACATGTATTCGAGTGGACTCCTGACCATAGTCGTAGATTAAAAGCCTTGAAAGAAATGGTTTTTAGTGGTCTATTGCAACCCTTTAGGAAAGGCGTTGATACCAAAGTCATTTGTGACGCATCGGAGTATGCTATTGGTGGCATGTTGGAGCAGGAAGGCAGACCAGTGATATGTGTTTCGCGTAAGTTGTCTAAGAGTGAACGGGGGTACTCTCAAACTCAGAAGGAGGCTCTCGCGTTAGTATGGTGTATTAAGAGACTGCACAAGTTTTTGTATGGATTGCGTTCTACTATTGTCAATGACCATCAGTCGTTGTCTTATATTTTCCATCCTCAGAAGTCACTACAGAAAGGAACGTCGCACATGCTGCAAAGATGGGCTATTCATTTATCCCAATACAGTTATGACATTGAATACCGCAGCGGGAAGAAGATTCCGCAAGCAGATTTCCTATCAAGATTTTCCTATTTTAGTGATTCGAATGATCTAGATGATGATACTGCTCTTTTCGTGAATCCACTGACTATTGATGCTAAGAAGTTAGCAGATGAGACGAAACGCTATTACAGTAATGTACTCTACGCCCTTCGCCAAGGTTGGTCGTGTAGAGCGAAGAAATTGTTCCACAATATATATATATATATATATTCATCGTGATGAATTGAGTGTCACGCCTGAAGGTTTTCTTTGTTTTCGCGAGATGATCATTATTCCTCCTGTTCTACGAAAAGAAGTATTGACCCATTTACATTCTACTCACCTCAGTGTCGAACACATGAAGTCTCTCAGTCGCCTCACATGCTGGTGGCCGACAGTCAATGCAGACATTGAAAATTTTGTCAGTTGTTGCGATAATTGTAAAGAAAAAAAGAGAGCCAGGACATCACAGCTTAAATCATGGCCATTGACATACGATAGGATGCAAAGAATACATGCTGATTATGCTGGTCCCATTAAGGGGTATTATTTCCTTGTTGTCATTGATTCTTATTCGAAGTGGCCGGAGGTGTTTATCACTCGTGAAGCTACTGCCGATTTCACAGAAAGATGTTTGAGGTCATTCTTTGCCAGAGAAGGTGTGCCACAGGTCTTGGTCACTGATAACGGTTCACATTTTGCGGGTAATTTGAAAAAATTGGCTCCAGAGTATTCATGTGACACATTTGCACACGGCACCCCGACATCCACAGTCGAACTGGCTATCCGAAAACTTAGTGAAGTCGTTGATGTATGCTATTTCGTCAGTAATCAAAGAAGTTAATACGTTTTATGATTGCAAAACTTTGTACTGAACTTTCTATTTCAATACCGTAACTGTGAACAATCACACCACACGTCAGCGACCTAGTGTTCTTTTTAGAGGTAGTGCTTTGAGAAGTCAGGTGATAGGTAGTTCGAAGGGTGACGTTTAGAAGAGGTAATGACATGCGTCTATGCAACGGTATAGTTCTTCAGAAGTTTGGGAAACAGAATGATGACGATCATGGATGCCGCAGATGGATCCGTTCATAGGAGGCACATAGATCAATTGACATTCGTGAAAGATTCGGTTGAGTTAAGAGAGGGTGTAGAGAGGATTGAACGAGAAATGGTGGAAACTAGAGATAGTTCTGATTTTAGGACCACAAATTCGGTTGAAGCGCATACTGGCACTAACACTCTTACACAGCAGCAGTTAGACAACACAAATGCTACATCAGCACCTTTTCACGCTACAAGTCCCGAGAGAGAGTCTTGGAGCAGTCCCGATCAGAGCGAGCCGAAGCCGAGGAGAAGTTCCGAAGTCGAGACTAGAAGTCCCGAATGCGAGCAGACGAGAAGTTGGAGATCCGAGAATGTTGGTGGACAGATTGTGGACAATGGAAGACCTAGGCGTAATCTTGTTGAACGCCATTCAGTGACTGCTGATGACAATCCTATTCGTACCGGTTCTGGTCGTTGTGTTAGGCGACCTGAGCGGTTGGATCTGTGACACTAAAGCTGTAAATTACTTCTTGGTGATTACCGTTCATTTCACACGTACAACAAACATTGACACTAATATCTGCTATTTTTCTCTTCTAGTAAGATCCCTTTTTAAAAGGGGGAGAGATGTTGCAAATTGTACCTTATGTCTAATTTCTATGTGTGTGTTTTAGTAGCATGTTTTAATTACATGCACCTTGTAAAGTTATCTGAAATAAACCTTTCGAGTATTGGTTTCACTTTCGTGTGCCATGCTTGCAACAACACCTTCGTTCTGACGACATTGATTTTATGTATACTTAAATTATTAATTCATGCTATTTAATTCAATACAATACAAACTACATCAGTGACCTTTCTGCTATGATTTACTGTGAAGTTTTCGAACTCATCACTTAGCTTAGCCACTGGCTTTTATTCGAATTACCAACAAAAACTCTGATGCACCTTTTTTTCAGTGGCAGCGCTGGAAGAATTTTTTTGTTGGCATGATTTTGGACAGATATCTTCCTCCACTTAGTGCGGATGTAGGCGTATAAGTAACCTTCAGTGTTAAATTGAACGATTCTTCCATAGATATTTTATTGCTTACAAAGTTGTGCACTTGTAAAATATCTTTCAACTTATGAAGTTGATGACGTGAAGGTAAACAATCATTTAGATATGACTTATTTTTGTATGCATTTACAGGCTAGATAATTTGACAATTGCTATGTTGCGGGTCTGTTACAAAAATGCATGCAAGCCTTTTAAGAAACACAAAATTCACAACGATTTTTTGCGACCTCGGTCCATTGATTGCGACCTCATGCTTGTATGTGTAAATCATTGTCGACACAATTATGTACACGACTTTAATGTGAACTGCTTTAATAGGTACTCCGATTACTTACTCGGAAAAGATTTAGCGATTGCATTATAGTTAACGTGTCAATGACATAGGCCTAACCATCGCCTAACATATCGTTGACACGAATGAAGTCATGAAAAAACGCGTCATCTAAAGGTGCATAGGAAGACAAACGCATAGAGTTTAGAGGAGAATTCAGAAAATGTCACATCTTTGGTACGAACGAGACGTTTGCACATGGCAAACAGCTTGAGGGAGCGATGAATGTTGTAGTTGAGGCATCTGATAGTATAGGGTTACGTTAAACATGGAAAACCACTTCTCTTAGCCGGCTCACCAGGTTTGGGGTCGAATTTTTCGAATATGTCTGGTTTATGGTGGAAATCAACCAATTTTATCGTGCATAACATTTCAATGAGCGTGCTGGATTGCCCACCACGTTCTCTACTACAGGCATCTGGGAATATGATTGGATTGTGAGTCCATAATGTCAGACATAAAGGAATAATGACACATGATTTCGCTCAAGTGGAGATAGTTGGGAAGTTCAAGATATTTCGAAAAAAATATAAATATAATTTTGAGTGATTTGATTTGCTGAAAATGGACTAATGATGGAACATTTCTCTAAACGTTTGCAAATGCGTTTTCAAAGTCGAATACGTGCTACTCCAAAAGACGTAATGCACGAACTAACTTCCTCGAAGTATATTTGAATATTCAGTTGCAGTTAAACGTGTTAAAACAAATTTCTACATCTCATTACATTTTCCAAAAATTTTCTGTCATCACTTCTTTCATAGAATGCTATTCTATTGCTCTCTCATGTTTTTTCGGTGCCTGTCTCTCTCTCTATTCTCCTTATTCCACTGCTTTCATGACATGAGCACTGCTCAGTGCAACCACTGTCTGTTCTGAATTGACTATCACACCATCATCCTTCGTCAGAGTCGCTGCCAGCTTCGTCAAACCATCAATGTTTGGATTTACTCTATGGTTTGGATAGGCACGGGAAACTGCTGCTTCGATTAGAGTCATGATCAATCGATTCATGGCCTTGTGTTCGAGAAATGGTTATGTTAGAACTAGAGCGGACAGAAAGGCCTTTTACAATAGAGACTGGTGGCACCACGCAATTTAATGATAAAATTTCAGTTTAACAAAAGACTTTTTCTATCGGTTTGTTTTACCGACGATAAGTGGCTACTAACTAATTTATCAGTAGATCTAAATATTGAACTTTATGAGATGTTGTGAAGATCATCGAAACGAGAATTTATTATAATTATTTATTATCATTGCACAGCAATTTAAGTAATGATAATCAAGTCATCAAGCATTATGTAGTACTTTGAAGTATTTATTCAATTGCGATAGCGTGCAACAATTTGAAAGTGGACGCAATAATTGAAATTATTAGCCCGCGCTCGACCACACGACAAATCTTGATTAGTGAATTTTACACCTTTTTTTCTTATTAGCTTTGAGGACATCATTCATTTTTTACATGTTATCCAGGCCAGCTACGTGAAGACAGTACACACTTATACCCTCGCCATGAATTGATCCATTTCATGTTCAAATGTTTGCAACAATGATGTAGTGTAGATCATATTGCATACTCAAATGGCTGCATTTGAAAATCGTTCTATCAGTTGAGACACCGAAACACTTGTCGAACACTCAAAAAGATTCCTCATTGACGCCAGATTGGTTTTGATCAAGAATAAAAAAAACAGCAAAGTACCGTTATTGTAAAAGGCATGCAATTCCATAAATAACAAAGTCCCTCATTTGCTGTAAGCGCACCTCATATCACCTCGCTATGTTGGAAATTTCCGCAATAATCGTACGATGAGATAAGTGGCTGATCCACATCTATTAAAGGAGTCTTATTGTCTCGGTTTACTGCAATGAGAAGCCATTCGATGAATAAGACTGCCAAACCTGCGCATGAACGCACGCGCGCGTGTGTTGGAACTGATGCATACCGGTTCCCTTAATGCTTGCAACGCGTTACTAACATATTGTTACACTTATCAGTGTGTGTTACCGGCGCGCGTCTGTTACCAGATGCGTGATGTGTGCGTGCCAGCGGTGTCGAAATTCATGCAGAGAAATTGCCATGACTTGGGCGTCTGTATCTGACAAGCCATGAATTTCGCCAACCATTTTGAGCTGTGTGCACCCGTAACAAAATTAAATGCAGTTTAGCTACTTAGCAGCACTGTACACATGACGTGCTTTTTCCGCTTTAAATCGTCATTCGAACATCATTATTCCGCGTTTGCATCAAAAGTGGTTAGCGCAGTCGAGTATTGAAACCATGATTGAAACATCGGAATAAAAAAAAACCGACAGAAATTTTTCCAGTAAAATAGAAAAGCAACAAAGAAAAGTAACAGCCCATACATTTAGTATGATAAGATCAATTATCAAGCGAATTTGATGAATTCGCCGGTACTTATGGGTTATTCACCCCACGTTTTCAAATGTCTAAAATCCGTAAAAATGAATCAACTGTCGCAAAACTTCAGATACACGTATTTGAATATGTCCTACCCACATACAAAAAATATGCAGATTCGACAAGTACTTTTTGAATTAGAGACGATGACGTGAAGTGTAGCGATGTCAACAGCTTGATCTGACTTTGTCTGTTCGACGCATTACTGTTACTAGTGTGTGCATTGTTCTCTTTCCGTCTCCGTCTCATCCATTGCTATTTGAAATCTTCTCACGACCACAACCACACCACACATTCCTTAAATTATATAAGCACACCAATGGAAAGGATGTGGTCCGGATCATAATCACTTCTACTGCAACGTTGTCGCGACATGACTTTGTTGACCTAGTGCAATCTACTCAGATGATGAGGTCAGGCGAAGTTAGATCAAGCTGCTGACATCGCTACACTCCACGTACGTCATCGTCTCTAATTCAAAAAGTACTTTTCAGATTTGCATAAAATTCTGCAGGTAGGTAGAAAATATACTCAAATACGTGTCTCTGAAGTTTTGTGATGATTGATTCATTTCTACGGATTGTAGACAAATTTGAAAACGTGGGGGGGAGGTAACCCACAAGTACCAATTCGCCTTACAGATAAATATCGATATTCATCAGAAAACAATAAGGTCGCATTTTCCCTTAGACGCTAACATGAGCTCATACCAGGAGGTTCCGTTTTGTAATCAGTTTATGGTCCGAAGTAGATTCATCTGTTGTTATTGTAATTTTGATATCGGTAAAAAGACACGAACGTATGAAGGAATATATATTCATTACAAAAGATTAGGTACTTATGGGTTACCCCCCCACGTTTTCAAATTTGTGTAAAATCCGTAGAAATGAATTAATCGCTACAAAACTTTAAGTGCACGTGAGTGAGGATATTTTCTATCGACATACCAAAACTTGTCCAAATTGGACAAGTTCTGAATTGGGGGCGATAACTTGAAGTGAAGCGTTGCTGCAGCTTGATCTGATTTCTTCTGACCTCATCGTCTGAGCAGAAAGCACTTAAAGTTAACGAAGTCATTTCCCGACAACTCCTGAAGTGATGATGACCAAGCCATATCCCTTACACTAACATTTTCAACTTAATAAAGGTGTGGCAAGGTAGTGGTCGTGGGAAGATTTCAAATAACAGTGGATGAAACAAAGAGGTGGAGAGAACAATGCACGCACGAGTAGCAATAATGCATCGAACAGACGAAGTCAAATTAAGCAGCAGACATCGCTACACTTCACGTCATCGTCTCTAATGCAACAAGTACTTGTCTGATCTGCGTGAAATTTTATATATAGGTAGAAAATATACTTAATTACGTGTACCTGAAGTTTGGTGGCGATTAATATATTTTTGCAAATGCTAGACAAATTTGAAAACCTGGGGGGGATAACCCATTAATACCAAAGATTATACACTTATGCGCGCATATGTCAAATTTAACTGTAGTAGTCAGAAAATTTATTCTCTCGATCACTGTCCGTCATGTCATCATCTACAACGAAAATAAAATGACAACTCATGTTATACTAAAGTTGAGCATGCGAGAAATCTAGGTGAAGCATGGGTGGCAGGGTGATACAACAAAATATCAAGTTCTTTGGAAGTCTTCAGCCTTTTGGCCACTTTGTGTGACACGGTTTCTTTATTCACTCATAACTCGAATGCTTCTGTGTGCCGAGCTTCACTTTACTTTGAGTATTGTCCAACAATTCATTTGCTTGTCTAACTCCGATCAAATCGCCTTTTTTAATGGCTTCCTGTCATATTCAATTTTTATCCCTTTCATGCAATAAGATTCTTCACTCGTCTAATGCCTCATGTTTCCTCTTTACAGATTTGACAGCTTCAAATATTGACGCCTCTTTCATGATAATCTGTCTTTATCAGCAGCGGTTGCTGATAAATGCACGGGTATACCATCAGACTCCACGTAGTATCCCATCTCTCCCCCCCCCCATTTGCTTGGATTAAGCTAAATGTACCTTTTATAACTGAAGAAGATAACGGGCATGAGATAATGCATACGATCAAGCATCTGCCGTTTACAATCCAGTCATAAACAGTAATCACGTATCTAGTTTAACAAGCCTACAAACTCACGAAAACTAAACAGCATTTCCTTTTTGGAAACGAAGACACTGCAAGACGCATTAGCTCAATAGAAAACTTTGGCATGTCAAAGGCCGTAGAAAGATGCGTTCAAATAAGGAAAGACTTTTAACAAACCAATGACAAACATTTTAACAAACCATTTTGAGGAATCTTTCCAATAAAACCAATGACAGTTCCCAGCGAGTAAGCGGACATCAGACAGAACTCCGCCTTTTGTCCCTATACAAAAATCCTCGCGATCCAGCAACGGATAGAAGAACATCGCAGCAGACTAAACAAATGTGAAGGATTTCATCAGGATTAACAGTTTGACTTAACGGGTTTTTGTGTAAATCACACGGATAAGATTTCGACAAATTTTTACATAACTGCTGTACTCAGGATGATACTAAACCGAAATCAAACCGAATAATACTACAAATGACCACAAATTTCACTCACTTGAATTTTTTTCCTGCTATACATGCCGTACACTCCAATAATCAACTAACTCCCAGATCATACTGTTAATATTGTAATCAGCATGACACAGGAATCCACTGACCATCGGTACAAAACGACTGAAATAAATACATCAATTAACAAATATATTTGAAAGATATGCCGACCCAGCCTCAAACAACGTAATTTTAAATCCAGTGGCTAGTTGCGCAACAGGACTCAAAACTTACGAATTTGAGGCAATGAACAATCTGAAAATGAAAAAATTACCAGAACTCACGTTAGGTTTTCCATGTCTCATCTTCCTTCAGAGATCAAAGTCGCAGAACTCATGAGAACTGAAAGAAATAAGACATCCACTATATAGGCACTTGCATTGAGATTATCATGGATAAACATCAGATGGGACCAGGGATCGCAATTCACCCAGGAAAATGGAAAATCGGGAAAAACCGGGGCTTGAATGCATAAATTTGAAATATTCACGTTAGACTAATTTCGTAAAATAACGGAAAATTGCGATCCCTGGATGGGATATTGGAAATAGAGGCGCATCGCATCATAACATTGCTACGCGTTAGCAAAATGAGTAATCAGAATTCAATATAGAATAGCTTCTATGTTGACATTGCTTTCAACCTCAAGAAGGCATATTCAAAATTCAGTAGATATTTCTAACTTCAAAACACAAAAATATCTCCACGAATTAATCAAACTCACATAATCTTTCTCCATTCCAACTTCAGAGATTCACCTCGCAATTTCCTAAGAAACACATAAAAATACCTGAAAGAAATGACACATCTATTGAAAATATTTGCGTTAGTCAACAAGAATGAAGTTTGAGCAGGTTACGAAACGCATTATCATCACCTCATTCTTCCACGTTATGACCTCAAACAATTTTGCTGATAAAAATGAGGCTATTGAAAGACAAATCAGGGAGTTATTTCAGGGATATTTTATTCTTTTATATTTCCTGATTCTAAGTGTCTTCTATTCCTAACCACAAATTGATTCAGTCTTTGGTAATATAAAGCTGATAAAATATATGATGACAAAACGATTACGGTATGTAAACGAACGTGTATTTTTAATTCATACATCGAAAGGTTAACAGAGAGTTTTTCTTCGATAACCCCACTAATATTGAAATACAATTTGTGCTAGATTTACTGCAAAAAATGTGATATTCAAAAAATGAGTGGTTATCAGTTCCGTAGTTACCGCATAATATTTTTTTCCAACTAATTGCTTAGACTTTCCACGTTCTCTTTCTTGACTAAGTATTTACGATTACAAGTATTAACTAATAGTCAACGGCAAATTTTCCGTTTGTTGGCACCTGCACGAGTTTCCAAATAAATGGCTTGGAATTTGTTTTTGCTATTAACATAAAGAAATTTGTTACTCACGTCTGAATCTCAAGTACCAAAATGAAGATGGAATATTATCCTCAACAGCGATACATACACCATTCATTCGTAGTTTCCATTCATGAAGAAAGTAAAAGCGGCTAACTGATGAAATCGGGAACTCAACTGCTAACCAGGAGGGCGTCTAACTACGAGGGCGTCGTTAGGCTCGTATTCATGAATCAAGGGGCAATCTCCCTCTTACGTCAGCAATAAAGTTCAAATGATTAGAGGTCAAAATAAATTAGAATTAAGTCAAATTATAAGAGAATATCATGAATGAATGATAACTATAACTCATTATATTTAATTGTTGAGGAAGAGCCAAGGTTTTAGTGATGTTTTACTTAAATTATGATGTAATTAATTTCGGTTGCTATTCGGCAACCATCATCAGATAGAAGGAATTTAACATAAACGCGAAAGTCATGAATTCAAATTTCACATTAACATAGGAAGTAAGGGAGTAGACAAGAAATCTAGTAAAAAGTAAAAACTATGTTAACAAATTTCAGTAGGGAAAAGAAGGAATAGAAATATGCGACAGATAGTATTGGACTACATTTTACCAATAGTAATTGCTCTGACTAGATAAATTACACCTTTTTGCATTCTATTTTTGAATAAGTGAATTCAATTTCTGCTGACTTTTTCCTATCCAAATGCCTATGCCTATGCTATGGCAAATTTCATAGATTTTAGTGCATTCATTTTCGTCATACTCATTTCCTATTTCTGATTAACATAAGATGACTATGTTTGCGCAAAGACATTTTATTCGAGAATGTCAAAATTCATCCCTAAAATTGGGATGAAAATCTGAAAGTCAAGAAAAGTTTAATGGAAGATGATTTTCCGGATTTTACCTGTCTTTGCTATTTCACGGCCACTTAGCTGTCCTTGGATACTAGGACTTGCACGATCCCTCTCGACATAGCGTCGTAGTGTAAATCCGCTTCAGACTGCGATAATGCCTTGTCAATTACAGTCGTAAATTCTTCTTCAAAGAGAAATTCACTGATTTCAGATAAAAAGTCAGAAATTATTGGTTTTCATTCCGCCTCCAATCATGCTGAATGAACAATTCCATGTATTGGTGATGTTGCTAAAGAACCACTTAGGCTTCTACCGTGCTCTCCTTCTACTATGCTTACAGCTGAATGTCCACGTGTTCGCCCAGTCATCTTGGAAGACTAATGTCTGCAGTCACTGCATACAAGCCATAGTATAAAAGCTTTGCCTCCCTGTTTGATGCCCGGCTCCCTCCATTGGATAGGTGCGGATTGCGATAGAAGAGGTTGGATAACTGCTTGTTGATAACAAGCTTCCTCTCCAAGTCAGGACTTATGGCTTGGACGCAGACAGATGGACTTGGTGAAAACTCCTTCTGCACTTTCTCTTTGATCTCCAACAAGGTGATGATAAACTTCTCTTCCACTCATCTCACCAATGCGGCTACCATCGATTCACTCACCTTTGTATAAGTACGTGCTTATCAGATGGTCGCTTTCAGTATTTCAAAAATTGGCTATCATGCTTCTTGCATTTTGCTTATGAATGCCTAACTGATCTGCATGCTGCAAGAAGTCTGACACGGATTGTCAAGCTGCTATCAGATGATCTCGAGAAGTTTGCGCTATGCTCATGCACTTTCCAAGTCTGGTGTCATAACATGTATCGCCACTCTGCTTGTTGATACAAGACATACGAGTGAGTATAATGCCAACACACTCCGGTTAGACGAAAGAGTGAGATGAAGGTGACAATATCCAGAAGTCCACACGCAATCTTCCAGAATTTGAATCTCAGAATAACAATATTGAATGTACTATGAGTGCATCTTTGTTCTATGAATAACAGATTGAGAAGGAGTATCTAGAAATCGGACATGATAAATGAATGGATATCTTGCTCAGCAGAAATTGAATTCACTTATCTAGAAATAGAATGCAAAAGGTATAGTATTTGACATCATTCTAGTCAGATCAATTACTATTGCTATTGGTAAAATGTAGTCCAATACCATCTGTATCAAGACATCTTCAATCATCAACTATAACTCAGTGTGACTTGCGACGCATCAGAAAATGTAGCAACTAGCAAGATTACTCGATGCGCCCTTTAGGTCTTCGAAATTTATAACACGCGACAAGGGAACTCCATTCAGAATTCCTCAAGAACATTTAGAGCAATTTCACTGAAAATGCCATAATGCGCAAGTCGGCACAATAAAACATGTCTTTGTGGTCGATATAGAGCATTCATTACCGATTGCGGTCGTTGCTTGAAAGCAACTTGAACCTCTATCAGGATTGTCCAAACTTTATACTGGCGCGGGCAGCATTTGGCAGGGAAATAAGGCCGCTGACTGCAGTTCGCATTATTCAACTTTTTCACTATCTACGCCTATTAGATGCAAGTAAAACAAGTAAATTCCTAGTTACTAGTAGTAGTTACTGCACTTTGTAGGTCAGTTTCTTCGCGTCAACTGAGGCTAAGGCGCTCTAGATTTGATAGACTTTATTGTGGAAAATATTTGACTCACAAGGACAAATACTTCCAAACAGTGAGTGAAAGCGTAATCCAAAGCGGATCACTAATTGGGGTGGTGATCTTCAAAAAGAAGAGGCTAAAATCGAATGATTGGCAGAGTAGCCTTGCATAGGCAAAACTGATTAATTTATAAGCCACACAATTCATGTTACAAAGCTTCATCTGCTTCTGATATAGCTATCGCTAGCGGAGCATTGAAGACATTGAAAATTTTCTCAATGTGCTGGAAGTCTTGGAATCGCTTGACGGAGTCTTAAATCAAGGTAATAAAGGGCTTCAACAACTGCTGATACTATCGTCATGGAAAAACGAAATCATCATTGTGACATTTAGGAGTTATGGCATCTATCCATTCCTTATCCGGATTTCATTTGCTCGAGGTTTTTTTCTGTAATGCGCTGATCGACTCCAACTGCCACCTGAAGTTCAAAATCGAATCCGTGAGTTGATTCGATAACGAACTTAGCGATTTTTCGACGAAACATTGGAGGGCAGTGAGAAGACTTATACGTGAGACTTATATAGTGAGAAGGCTTAACGGATAAATTGTACATACAGAAGTACCGGTACTTACAATATACAAACTCAACTGTCATAAGATTGTAATCAAGGTTCCGTTCACAAGCAGGCAACACCAACATCAAGCTTCGACAATTTTCATCCATACAATTAGATAACTTTGACGTATACAGACCACCCAGCCGATTCGAATCTAAAAAAGTGAAAAAAAAGAATCCTAAACTTAGAAAAGCGAAAAAAAGCGAACCGAAATTTTTTACATCAAAACCACGTAGAAGTGTGATAAAGACATCATATGTCATCAACCCATGCACTACCACGAACACTACGAACCTGTGTAGATTGCAAATATTACTTGTACAAAAATGATAACTTGTCGGAGTACCACTTAGGAAGCATTTTACTTGCATCTTGCTAAACGATTCGCAAATACACCGGACCATATTTATACATAAAGCTAGCTTTTGTATTCTATTAATGATCAGATATATAAACAGCAATCAATTCAGATTGCTTCGATTTTAGACAAACAATGTAGATACCAAGATTGTTTCATAGGATTGTTGAAACATAGTGTTGAAAAAAAATCAAAAAAATACTGCTAGAAACTTCAGCAATGAAGACGATTTTATAATTTCTGTGGTTAAGAAAATTTCTTTAGCTGTCATGCTTCCAACTGCTAAATTAGCCTGAAACTTTGAACATCTCTTCCAAGGCATATTGATATTTTCAAGTATTTATTCGATAGGTGTCTGTTAGCTTAAGTCATGCGAAATGGATCATATGACGAATTAAGGATCCTTATTAAGGTTCTACATCAATATGGCAATTATTTTATACATTGATAGAATGTACAACTAAAGGTTTCATCTGAAAATTATTGTAGTTTTTCAGAAACTCGCAAGTCTAATATCATGCTAATAATATTGCTCAATGGGATGCATTTTTGTAAAGGAAGATAATGCTCATAACTAAGCTATATTATTGAGCAAAATTGATATTTTATAAGATGGGCAAACGTTAATTTAGATGTAAAAGTGTCAACTTGTATATTTACAATCAATGAATTTGATAATACTCAACTATGCAGCCCCATAGTGATTAGATTATAAATATTTCAAAAATGGAATTTTTCCAACAATAGACGGCTGCCAAAGAGAGAAAATTATGCTGTCAGTGACTTACATTCAAGTGGGTTCTTTACAGACCCTTTCCGTCAAGCTTTTGACTGTAAGTGGGCCTATTCCAGAAATCAAAACTGCTTGTTATGAAACATATATTAGTAATTTTTCAATCAAAACTTTACAGTGTAAATATACATCAATATTATAAATCTAAATTGATGAAAGCCGACGATAAATTATTATGTTGGACAAATCTTTGAAAATATTCCATAAAAAACTATCACTATGCAGCCTACTTCAACGGCCATCAAGATCATGCTCCATGCACGTCTACTAAAATCTGCAACCAAGTCTAAGCTTGGAATTGAATTGGAGACAGCCAATATTGAAAAACATTGACTTTATTCTTGTCTTCATTATTTTGTAATAAAGAACGAAAACGGAAATAAAATCCATGTCTCTCAATATTGGCTCTTTTCCAATTCGATTCAAAACATGACAAATAGCCCAGACAATTTGTCTAAAAACCAAGCCCAAGCTCTGCGATGCAAGGTTCTCATTGTCTTGGATCGATGACACCACTTTCTCTCGTTGAATTTTATGTGGCATTCATATTTACTGGCGCATTTGCCAGAAGTCACGAGTTGTTGAAGCACACGAGATAAGTGGATACCTCATAGCTCATCACACAGCTCATACATTTATATAGCGGGTGAAGCATGACGTAATCAGTATGACTGCAGTAATGCAAACGGTTGTCAAATTAGTTACAAAATAGTGCATTAAGCCTACTGGTACATCTATTCTTCAATCTAAAACTCAGAAAGTTTCAGGTGGTTATACGACAATAGGCTACACATATCCGATCATATCAGCTTCATATTAATGTCTTTATCAGTAGATGCAAAATGATTATTATACACATCAACTTTTTGACTAGTTACACGTACTTCAAGAAAATTACAGTGAAAGTGGCAGTGCAATAAAAAATTCAACAGAAAATATTCCATTGTGTATATCATCTCAATTTCTTATGCCTATTTATCAACATTATGCAATGCACCTCACTCATTCGCACGAACTGAACCGCTTGTTTCACTAATCCAAAATCAGTCTTCTAAGAAAATTCGATAGTAGGCCTCGTGTCTATGGCAAGCCAGCATGGATTGATGTCTCGAATTCCTTGACTGATAAATTCAATGACATTCATTTGTATCATGTAAACCGCATGTACTTTCAGCATGCATCAATTCAGAATCGTGTAAAAGCTATAGCACCATGGCCTCAAAGTTACTGTAAAAATTGTGCAATTACCGGAACGCACTACGACAAGGCTTTGCCTTCAAGAATTGCTACATGACTTTTTTGGCTAATAAGGGCACATTTCCCAATGCCTATATAATATAGTTATTACATAAGATTATGCGATCGTCAAGATATGCATTCAATTGTAAACAAATGGATGATAGCATGACTAAAGTAAAGGGCAACATGACAAAAAGTCATGTTGCGTTGTCAACATGTAAAAAATGCCTGTACTACGAAACACTTTTTTCCTGCTCTACCAAAAAAGCGAAAAAAAACGAATGCCACTCGATAAAAGCGAAAATTCAGGCATATTTTCGAAAAAGCGAATGTCTGGGTGGTCTGCGCATAGTTCGTGCGTATGAAATGTAAACATGAAAATGATAATTGATGAATAGCCTACTAAAAGTGTGTAAGATCATAGCTTTCTAATGAAGAATTGTTATTTAGAGGAGTTCAGCATTTCAAATTTCATAGAGGGGAAAACATTCATAGTCGGCAATTCATTTTGATCACAGTTAAGTATGAGGACATCATGAATGTGCATGCGTAAGACATCGTTGGTTTAACAGCAATTTGTAGTGGCAAGACGGTATTGGCAGGCCTCACAGCAACTAAGCATGCAAAAATAAGTGGATAAACTAGGTCTTGTAAAATGGGCAGAAAGAGGACAGTGAAGCTATTCTTCGAATAATTCGTTTGTTTCTAACTTCTTTCTTGAAGTTTTGCTGTTTTCTCGTAGTGAACTGAAGTTTAAAAGAAATACTAAGATTTCATTGAATTTTAATCAAGCGGCGTCGCCATGCGCTTCTATAAGATTTCTGTATTCGATTAATGGCAAATAAATTTCGAATTCTTCAACCGAAGAAACAGCACTCAACTAGTATTTAAGGCAGGGAGAAGACAATTCATTAGCAAATATGTTAATATATTACTTTCTAAGTTGAAATAATTACTGATAAATATTTACTAAAATATGCCTGACAGTCTAATCAAAAATATGTTTGACGAAAATAGGAAAATATAAAAACAATCTTAAAAAACTTTGCTTCTCAAGACGTACTGAAAAATTCAACAACCACAGAAAAAACCCTACCCCCACCCTTCTGTTTCATAACGTTCTTGGACGAATCCCGAGACCTATTAACGTTCATGCCAAATTTCCGGAAGAATCTCACCCATGAATGTGGTACACAGGGTGGCGGCCAGAGATTTCAAGCTTTAAATTTCCGCGCGATTTCACGGGTTCTTTTACGAATTTACACATCTTGACCAGATTTTGCACTCCAATTACATCGCTAAGAATTTATCCGGACATTTCTTCTTTAGCTATTTCTATTCACAACATTTGAAACATTTCCTATTTGAATTTTTGCCACTAAATTTTGACGCGCTAGATAATGAACGATATTTGACTTCACCGCACTCAGTTATCAAAATTTTTGAATTCTGTGACCGCTGGTCCGTAAGCTTTATAAACATGCGCTGGCTTTTCCTCATTAGCCTACACTCAATGAAGTCCTTGGGATCTGAATAATTTCATGTCGACAGAAAAGGTAATTTCCTGAACTTTCCAAAGATAATAAAATTCTTCATTTTCATCATCTGATTCATAAAAAAAATTCTAGAAAGTTGTATTTAGACGATTTTATCAGACTGAAATGTTCAAACATGTTGAGTTGAAGTAACAAATGAAAAGGCAACAACCATGATAGAAAACCATGGTATCAAAATGTGCATGTTAATGCAATGGCAGCGATCCTATAAAGAAGTATCGACATGGGAAGCCAGGAAACTGCCACGCACTGGACGAAACTGAAGAACGCCACCTGTGGCGGTTCTCGGGGACGGAATTGAATAGGACCGACGTTTTTTCCCCGCGTGTCGTAAAAGGCACTGTAAATGGCGAATCCAGGGCTGCCACTCTTATCAAAAATAAAAAACCGGAAAGTCAAATTGGAATGGGCCCCCATAAAATGGGTAGCCCGTGGGCCCCCATTAAAGTAAAAAAATTACGATCAATCGATATCCCACAATCCGATTAATTTTGAAAGCGTTCAGGTAGAAGTTGGGTCTGCTGCAATAAAGATGCTAGTGAATCCTCAGTCAACAAGTAAATAAATGGCATAATATTGCTACTGATACTTTTTTAAACATCAGTTTTTACCAGGTTCACTAACATGCATTACTGGAAAAACTGCTATTTTCGAAAGAACTGCTTTTGAAGTCTAAACAGAATGTATTACTGAGGACTCATCCCTCTCCCGTAACTCAAACCGGCATGAATAATCAGCTAACTGTTTCAAAAATAAACTTCTTCATTTCGTTCAGAAATTTTACATTCAAAATTAGAAGGCATTATTCTCGTGCAGCTGTCATTTTCTATTAATCATGCCAAGACGTCCACACGATACAAGATCCTGTCTTTCTTGAAACCACTGAGGGAATGGCTTGTCAACTATGTTCGATGTTTGGAAGACTGACTCTGCAGAGCGGTCTGGTCACAACAAATGCCCTAACAGAAAATCCATGGATCAACGCAGTCTAAAAGCTTGGACTGTCATTTCCTTATGAAGCGCAGCTGAGCCATTTTTCTTTCGAGAAACTGACAATGATTGGTAAAACTTCCTTTTCATGCTGTGTAAAGTGATAACGAATGTCACAGGATAGGAGCATCTTCAAGCAGGATGGAGTGCCAGCGCACTACTACCGACCGATCGTAAATTATTTAAACAATCATTTTCCTAAATCATGGATTGACCGTAATGACAGCCTATGGAATGGCTTCCGATTACCTTGTGACTTTTTTATTCGCTTGAACATGTTAAGGAAATGGTGCACTGGAGTCATCCTATTCTTTTGGATGAATTGGAAAACAAAATTTGCACAGTTTTTCACCAGATTGACGAGCGATTGTGTGGAGACATGCTCTTACGCGGCTGACTGAAGAATTAGATTATGTTCGGGCAAGTGCTGAGCAAGAAGAAAATAAACTGTCATAGTGTTACTAGTGTTAACAACTGCTTTCTTTTGAATCATAAAGAACTTGCAGTAAGTCATCATTGAGTCGCTAATTGCCATTTCAAAAAGCTTTGAAATGATCAGTGAGAGAATAGGGAATTTATAAGTAAGTGACGATAGGGTTCATTGTGAGATATCCTCTTATGATTAACAGGAAAAAAAAATTATATCATAAACAAATATCTAAATATAGCATCATCAGCCACGTACACAAAAAAAGTAATCCATGTCACACAGCATTGGAATTGACGACTAAAACCTATCGCACATTACAGACACCAATGCTAGTTAATATGACACTTAAATAATCTGAAATTTATGCCCAGACCATGAAAGGAAAGAAGGAAGAGATGACAGAGAGATATTTGATTGAAGCCATTACGAGAAGTAGTGGACTAACTTTTCTGGAATTTTAGCCGGTGCAGTCAGCATGCTTGTTGATAGTCAGTAACTAACATGCAGATAAATCTTCATCGAACTACAGACATCTACAATTGATGAAATGCATGTAGTTGAAATCTCATTGTCTAGAGCTCGCTCTCCAAAAATTCATGTTTGTAAACAGGAATGCAAATAGCACAAAGGTGAGCTGCCGAATTTCCAAGCACATCCAGGTACTGATGGTTTGCGCGGTGAGTTATTGATTCCTTACAATAGGGTACATTGCAACGATGACGGCTAAGAAGCCAAAAACGTTTGCAGTTCCGACTGAAAAGTGCTTTAGGTCCGGCAATGATTTAAATCAAGTCTTTCTCTCATCTCTTGTATTTCAAACATAAGAGATGAAAAAACAATGACATATCTAAAAAAATAAACAAACTTGTGACAGCTACTTTATCAAACAAAGCTCAGAGGCCATGGCACAAGTAAACATAGCATCAATACGAAAGGAAATGTTGATCACTTAAGCAGTTGCTTGCAAGATTTCAATTTTCATTGGTGTCTTATCCGAAATTTAACCGCTTTTGCAACAGGTAATCGCATATTCATTCGTCAACCCCTTCTATTCCCGAAACATTTGGTAGATCTCTCATACTTTTATTTTTCTAGCACGCCTCTTGAAAGGCGCATTTTGTAGAAAATCAAAGCAATCAAAACTCCATACGAACGTAGTACAAATTTTTCGTCAAGCATTCCCACCTAAAATTATTTCTTATTTCGGAAGTAGTGAAAACTGTGCCCTACTTGCCACGGATAGGTACATGGATAGGTACATGTAAAGTTTAGTGTTATCAATAGGTACATGGATAGGTACCTGTAAAGTTTAGTGTTGTCAATAGGAACATGGATAGGTACATGGATAGGTACATGTATACTTTAGTTATCGATAGGCACATGGATAGGTACATGTATAATTCAGTGTTATGAATAAGAACTTGTATGAGATCTGTTTTACTGGATAGGTACATGTGTTTGGTACACTGTGTTTCGGAACGTCTATGATCGAACTTGTGTGGTTTGGTTCTGAGCACTTGGGTACGTACCGATAGACGTCCGTTGTTTGATTTTGAATGGGTTTGCTCAATTGCGACTATTGTGACAATTATTTTTAATGTAGCACTATTTAGATGTGAAACTTTACTGTGCAGTTATGATTTAGTTGTCCCAATAAGAAAACCAATTCCAGAACTATGTTTTAAAATGAAAAGACAAGAGATTACAATGTAAGTTTAATTTAAGCGTTGAAAAAATAAATGAGGGGTGCAAATCACGTCCCTCAGGCGACACTCCATGATCTTCAAGAAGTCATCACACCACTCCATGGAATGTCGGATTTTTACTAAGAGTCATGGTCACATTCGTGTACCGGACACTTCACCGGTAGTCCATTCCGCCTTTGAAGTGCAGAGACAGTCAAGGTCTTCCATAGGGCCACTTTGCAGCCGCAAGACAGATGCATGGTCATGTCCAACTGACCTCCCATAATGGACTTGGCTGTCTTTATTTTGAAAATAAAATAGTGGTTTTGAGGACATGCTTCTTGTTATGGAACGTTGAGGATAAGTACTTAACAGTTCTGGAACAATGGTCATCCTTTATATAGTTATATATATTTCTTTAGGGAAGTTCGGTACCTCTCTGATTGGCTGTTAGGATTTCTTTGTTTAAAAAGTATATAAGTCCGAGGTTAGTTGTACCAATTCTTATCAAAGGTTCTAATCCTCACGTTTACAAGTTACAATTAATTTTAAATCTACAAGTCATAATGGATCGCAAACAGAAAGCCGCAGTTTGAGAAACGGTACTGCTGATCGTACCACTTCGCCAGTGGAACGTACCAGTACACCTCCCCAATCTCCGATGGAGCGATCGACAACACCAAACGAGCCGGTGGGGTGTTCACCCAAGCCCCTGCATCGCCCGACTACTCGAGTGATGAGGATAGTGACGTATCAAATTGAGACGATGCGTCACATGAATAAGAAGTCCATGCGAACGCCACTTTATGGACGGGTCACGGTGAAAGTCAGAACGCCCCGAAAAAAGTATCACACCAAACGGGTGTTCATGAGGGATGGAGCCCGAACGGCGGAACCTCGCAACCGCTCTCGAATTTTCGGTCATCGACCTTGACACACCACGTCGCTGTCCCTGTGTGCGCCCAAGAAGTCCAGGA